>NW_019291598.1:0-49371 GCF_000500325.1 Leptinotarsa decemlineata
CAATTTCAGGTAATTTCCAATATGTAGGCCAATAACACTATCTAGGAGAAGCTTTTTGCGTTACTTCTTCCTTTTCACGCCATAAAATAATCGTATGCCAAATCATACTTCTGTTTTGATTTTTCTGGCAGCAGAAAACTGAAGTAATTATACAATTGGGCACCTCTCTACTTAGAAAATCACATTGCCACTATGATGTTATGAATTCGTTTGTAGATATGTCATTGTCACAGGTACGTGAGTAAATATTAGAGTAAAATTAAATATATTAGGTAATCGCACCAATCCCAGAGCGAGGAGACTGTGTGGAATATTCACTAGTGCGAAATATCTAATTTTGTGTACTAGTTTACAGTATAAAATGATACGTATTTCAAGTAGGTCGTTGGAAAAACAACTTGCAATCATTGCCTTATATCTGAATTCGAAACAGCTGAAACGTTTGTACTAAAACTTATTCAATATAGTTTTTTAACAAACCCAACCCAGCCAATTATTTACTAATAGCTGTCATACCTACAATGGCTAAAAGAAAAATTATTTAAAATTGGAATGGTGGATTTTTTTAAAAAGCACAACATCCTTGTGATTAATCAGTTTGGCTTTCGAGACAGCAATAATATCAATGATGCCATTTTCTCATTCCTAAAAAAATATACACTAAGCTGAATAATGATGAGATGATAGCGGCAGTATTTTGTGATTTATGGACTGTGTGAATCATGAAATACTGTTACAGCACTATGGAATTAGAGTTTCCCTTGTATGATGTAATTTCTACCTATCCACCACCAAAATGTGGCATAGTTAATATTTACAGTCCTTAAATAATAATGTCAACTTAATTAGAAAATGGCGTAACTCAAATGAGCTTCCTATTCAATTTTTCAAAGACCAATGTTGTCGTTTTCGGAGGGCATATTGAGAATAATGTAACAAATCTGAAGCCGGCCCTGACCGATATCTCAGCCAACAAACACATGACTCACCGCGAACCGCCGCGAAAAGTATAGATGAGTACCGAAACCCCTAGAGGAATCTAGAGCGATCGTTACCAATATAAAAGGACGGCTTCCCGTTCAGAGGGGGAGTATGAATCCAGAAAGCGAATCGAGCCGTAAACAAAGAATTCGAACAGTGAAGATAAATTAAGCGTTAGTTCCTAAGAATAGAATGGAATAGTTTATTGGTGCTGTTTAAGATAAAGTTTTACACAAGTAACGGTCCCAATATGGTGTTGAATATAAATTAGTTGTGATAGTGAAATATTGTTAAAAATAAATTTGTTCAAGACAGTTAATTCTTTAATTCGTTACAATTGGTGTCTCAGAAGTGGGATTTGTAAAATAAATCTGTGAGCGCGTGGTGGACAATCCTTGTATTACGGTGAAATTTACTATAAGACTCATTTGCGAAGTGGACAGTAACGTACTACAGAAACAAACTTATAGACCTTTCTCGCGAAAAATAGACTTGTGAAAATAAATAAGTGTTTTGGACTCGATTAAAATAAGTGGACGTATTCAGTTTTGTGGAAAATAGACAATAAGAGACAAAATGTGTTCGAGGAAAGTGCGCCTAGTGGACTTGAAAATCGCCGAATTGAAGCAAGAATTGGAGGAGACAAAGCTAGATTCTTCTGGAAAAAAATCAGTACTCCAGAAGAGACTATAGAATAACTTGATTGAATCAGGAGAAGATCCCGAAACATATTTATACGAAGTTTCTGGGGATGATTTGACTTCAATAATGATCAAACTCGATGAGAACACCAAATCGCTGAAGGATGAATATCAACAAACTTCGAAGTGCCTGGAGGAAAAGCTTCTGGAAAATTCGAAGAGTTTGGAAGACAAATTTCTAGAAAATACAGAAGGCTTGAAAAAAGAACTTTGTTGTGCGGGCGAGTCTACTCGAAGAAAGGATGAGAACCATCGAGACAGAGATAGATAAAATCAGGAAGGAAATGAACACAGAAGTAGAGGAAATCAAAGGCGGAGTTCAGGCAGAACTCAGCAAGATGAAAGAAACAATTAGCAATTTGCGAAACCAAATCGTTAATTCTGCCCACCCCACCGAAACGGTTATCGAAAACTCAATTCCGGAACTGAAAGATGTCAAAGTCAGTTCTGGGCAAATTACCGTCGACAATTTGAATCTGCGGCCAGAGCGAATGGATGGAATGCAGGAGAAAAGGCGGTAGCATTAACATTGGCGTTGCGTGGAGAAGCAACTAGTATTCTGCAAACTCTCACCGCCCAGGAACAGGAAGACTATGACCAACTTGTAAAGCATCTTGCCTGCGGTATGGACAGGCCCACCTAGAGCACGTTTACCATTCACAGCTGAAGAACCGCTGCGAGAAATCAGAGGAATCCCTACAGGAGTTTGAAGCTGACATAGCTCGATTAGTTCGTCTGGCATATCCTGCTACACCGGAAAATGTAATGGAGTGGTTAGCAGTTCAGGCACTCTCGAATGGACCAAGAAACGAGGCAGACCTTGACGCTAGCTCGTCCCAAACATCTCGTGGATGCACTGACAAGATCTCTGGAGTTTGAGGCTGTAAAACAATCCTGCAAGGGCCAGAGCAAAGTTCAAACTATCGAGGAAGATGGACAGGTGCCTGCTGATATTGAGGCCACCATTAGAAAGGTGATAAAATAAGTGTTGCCTGAGAGAAAACAAATAAGATGCTGGAACTGTAGGAAAATTGGGCATGTGCGTAGCAAATGTCCTAGCATCAAAGAAACCACCAAATCAGGAAAATTAGAGAGGTTCGATGAGAAGGGGCAATCGTCAGCCTGTATCCAGCAAGTCCCCGTAAAAAACGCAGTTGCCTTGCCACGTAGACCATGCCCCGATGACTGCTCACATTGCCGATGAGCAGAAGAGAAGGAAGCAACTATTTACAGCTATAGACGACAATTGGGAGGACAATAAGATCAAGGAAGACCAAGAGAAAGACCCAGATCTTGGTTTAGTCATCGGATGGAAGAAAAATAATCAAAGACCATCGTGGCAAGAGGTAGCAGGTTATTCGCCTGCGGTCAAGTCCTACTGGGCACAATGGAACTCCCTTTCTTTGGAAAACGGGGTTCTGAAGCGGGTGTTGGAGTCTGAAGACGGTGGAGAAGAATGGCGCCAGACAGTGGTACCCAGGAACAGACGACGGGAGGTGTTCAAAGAAATCCATGATGGAGTCACTGGAGGACATCTGGAAGTAACGAAGACCCTCCAGAAAGTGAGACAACGGTTTTACTGGGTTAATTGTCAAGCCGACATAAAGGACTGGTGCAGAAAATGTGTTGTATGTGCTGCCAGTACCTGACCTCGGATACGACCAAAAGCTCCAATGCGCCAGTATAACGTGGGTAGTCCTTTGTGAGAGAATCGCCATCGACATTGCAGGCCCGTTCCCAGAGTCCGATCATGAAAACAAATACATCCTAGTAATCATGGACTACTTCAGTAAGTGGGCGGAAGCCTATGCCCTGCCCAACCAGGAAGCCTTTACCGTCGCTGAGCTGACGTCCTGGTAAAGGAATGGATATGACGATTCGGTTTCCCATTGGAGCTGCATTCGGACCAGGGCAGAAATTTCGATTCCAACCTGTTCCAAGAAATATGTAAACTGTTGGACATTCAAAAGACCAGAACCACAGCTTTACATCCACAGTCCGATGGAATGGTGGATCGAATGAATAAGACCATAAACCGGCACTTGTCCAAATCTTCATCTTCATTCTCAAACTTTGAACAATGATACAATATTTGTGTTAACGCTCCCTAGGATTGCCCACGCCACTGGCACCCCTCATCAATTTGACCGTCCAAGCATCGAGCTATATACCTCTCGCCCCTTCTTCCCGGAATGGCAACAGGCGAGCATCGGTCACCGTTTTGGAGAAAAAATGTATTTCACTTCGCCTTGAACAGTTGTCGGTGCATGATGTAACAAACATTGCAATATATAGTTTAAATTTTATCAGCATTTATGTCTCATTTCAACAACTCGAAAGCAACATTTTACAATTTGTGTTTTATCTACATTCCTATATGATTACTGAGTTGTTTCTAATATTTCATAATGGCTGCACCTCACAATTAACATTAATTGTGAGGTGTAATTTGAATTCACAATATCCAACTGTATTTACAGTGAACCCGCCTACTGGGAAATATATTATTTGCAGATAAATTATACAGATATTACTATCAGAGTAAATGTACTATATTCTAGTTGCTATTTTGGTAAACTTATTGTTATCGTTTCAATGGATTATGGTGAATCATTCTAAATCGTGATTTTGAATGTTAAAACAAGCAGATGGATGATAATGAGAATATATAAAGTTGCAAATACCTGAACTAAAAGGCTGCTCGTCATTCCTCGGCTCAGATGATTTCATGTAGTGGTAATCATTTGTTTTCTTGAATTTTAACGCTTCCTTTCCTAGACATTCATAATAAGACAGACAGATGGATTGCATCTTCTGGTGTCACAATACTCCTTCTTCTACAAGGAATTGGAATAGACTAACAGATTTGTTCAGGTTGCATTGTATGCTTCATTGCAACGAATTTTTTTCTTTGGCACCTAATATCACCAAACAATGTCTTTTTAGTGATAGTTTAACATTGGTCAGTAACGTTAAATTACTGACCAATGACTTGCTGCAGATTTGTGAATATTACTACCCAACAACTACTTTTCCCACTATGTCCATTTTTTTCAACTTGATACGGGAAAAATTACTACATTAGCATCGAGTTACTAAGAAACGATACATTTGGATGTTTTTTTACATATACGAAGACATAGTGTGCTGGCTTTTAATGACATTTGAAGAAGAAATTGTAAGAAATTGAAAAGAAAAATATGAAACTTTTGATCATAGACGGTGTGACACAAACCATTTGAGATAAAAGTTGTCCACTGAAAAACAGATGTAAATTGGCAACAAAAAAGGACATTTCAAAGAAAAGTATTGGTTGAGAAATAGAAATGAGAATCATTCAGTACAAAAACATGCACTGCAAGAACAAGCTGAAGAGGAAGTGTTGTATACAAGATACGTGAATGAAAGATCCACCACTGGCATGAAAATATACAAATCGGAAAAAGAGTTTGATATAGATTTAATGAAAAATGCAACCTTTGAAATAAGATCCATTGAAACAGTTCTTTACCACATGGATAAGTTGAAAAGGAGCTTCAAAACATAGTTGACCTTGACACTATTAAACCTATGAATGAAATAGCTGGTAGTTAGCCCAATGGTTGTAGGACATCTGAAAAATAAATTTTGTATTTGTATGGACCCAGCTGATCTGATGAAAATATATTCTCTCATTCCATTTGAAAAAATATCGGCAAATATGATGTCAAGTTCTCCTTTTCGTTACTTCAACTTGTCTCTCTCTACGGTAATATTCCCAGAATTAAAAAAAATTGCCAATTCACAAATCAGTCGATAAAAATAATGTAAAGAATCAACAAGACCTAAGCCTGCCATCAATTATTCAAAAAATGTTAGTTTGCCTTGTGAACAGCAATTATCTTGATACTGTTTAAACGCTTGACCAGATCAACAGCAGAGCAAGCCTATAATTACTGATTTATCAAACATCTTGACTGCTTTTGAAAATCGATATCACCTTCATTACATTTATACCGATTTCTTAAAAACTCATAACAAATCATAACTTTTAGGAGAGACATTCTGTAATTTTTTTCTGGGGTAAGACCCAATGGATACAATTTAAATAACTTTGTGTCATACATACAATAAATGAGAACTCTGCGGTTACTGGGATACTGTTCACTGACGATTTCAAATTGAATTGGTAAATTTA
This sequence comes from Leptinotarsa decemlineata, assembly GCF_000500325.1. Classification (NCBI taxonomy): domain Eukaryota; kingdom Metazoa; phylum Arthropoda; class Insecta; order Coleoptera; family Chrysomelidae; genus Leptinotarsa; species Leptinotarsa decemlineata. The sequence goes on from NW_019291598.1 coordinate 5,860, forward strand.
TTTCTCCCCAGATTACTAAGTGTTCAGGATGATTTGAATCTTTGGTGTAGAAGAAATTGATTGGAATTGTAATTAGACAAGTGTGTTAAGTTTTAGCCATTGTCAGTCATCAATTGAATATGATTCCTCCATAAATGGCTTACCTCTGAAACATGTTGAAGATATCAAGTTCTTGATGTTATATTTGATACAAAATTGTCATTCTCGTATCATATTAGAATTGCACTCAAACGTCTTGAAATCTTAAGATATATCTTTAGAGTTATGAAGCAAAACAAAATTATTACTCGAATCAAATATTCCTCTCCAGCAATAAAAATAAGACAATCTGGAAAATTATAAACTCTGAAAGAGGCAATGACGTGTTCGATGCATCATCTGTTTATGAATGTGATGTGGATCTTTTTAATGAATTCTTTACAGACAATGCGGAGAGTATTGTTAATAATATTGCGACACCCAAAAATGTTTCAATTACTCTCAACTCCTGTACGACTCCGCCGACAATTTGAATCTGGGGCCAGAGCGAATGGATGAAATGCAGGAGAAAAGGCGGTAGCATTAACATTGGCGTTGCGTGGAGAAGTAATGAATATTCTGCAAACTCTCACGGCCCAGGAACAGGAAGACTATGACCAACTTGTAAAGCATCTTGAGCTGCGGTATGGACAGGCAGACCTAGAGCACGTTTACCAATCACAGCTGAAGAACCGCTGCCAGAAATCAGGGGAATCCCTACAGGAGTTTGAAGCCGACATAGCTCGATTGGTTCGTCTGGCATATCCTGCTACACCGGAAAGTGTAATGGAGCGATTAGCAGTTCAAGCATTCTTGGATAGACCAAGAAACGAGGCAGGCCTTGACGCTAGCTCGTCCCAAACATCTCGTGGATGCCCTGACAAGATCTCTGGAGTTTGAGGCTGTAAAACAATCCTGCAAGGGCCAGAGCAAAGTTCAAACTATCGAGAAAGATGGACAAGTGCCTGCTGATATTGAGGCCACCATTAGAAAGGTGATAAAAGAAGTGTTGCCTGAGAGAAAACAAATAAGATGCTGGAACTGTAGGAAAATTGGGCATGTGCGTAGCAAATGTCCTAGCATCAAAAAAAACACCACCAAATCAGGAAAATTAGAGAGGTTCGATGAGAAGGGGCAATTGTCAGCCTGTAGAGAGGTTCGATGAGAAGGAGCAATCGTCAGCCTGAATCCATCAAGTCTCCGTAAAAAACGCAGTTGCCCTACCACGGAGACCATACCCCTATAACTGCTCACATTGCCGACGAGCAGAAGAGAAGGAAGCAAATATTTATAGAACTACAGCTGTAGACGACAACTGAGAGGACTATAAGATTAAGGAAGACCAAGAGAAAGACCCAGATCTTGGTTTAGTCATCGGATGGTAGAAAAATAATCAAAGACCATCGTGGCAAGAGGTAGCAGGTTATTCGCCAGCGGTTAAGTCCTACTGGGCCCAATGGAACCCCTTACCATGATAAAAGAGGTTCTGGAGTGGGTATTGGAGTCTGAAGACGGTGGAGAAGAAGGGCGCCAGACAGTGGTACCCAGGAACAGACGACGGGAGGTGCTCAAAGAAATCTATGATGGAGTCACTGGAGGACATCTGGGAGTAAGGAAGACCCTCCAGAAAGTGAGACAAAGGTTTTACTGGGTTAATTGTCAAGCCAACGTCAATGTGCTGTATGTGCTGCCAGTAACGGACCTCGGATACGACCGAAAGCTCCAATACGCCAGTATAACGTGGGTAGTCCTTTTGAAAGAATCGCCATCGACATCGCCGGCCCGTTCCCAAAGTCCGACCATGAGAACAAATACATCCTAGTAGTCATGGACTACTTCAGTAAGTGGGTGGAAGCCTATGCCCTGCCCAACCAGGAAGCCTTTACCGTCGCTGAGCTGACGTCCTGGTAAAGGAATGGATATGTCGATTCGGTGTCCCATTGGAGCTGCATTCGGACCAGGGCAGAAATTTCGATTCCAACCTGTTCCAAGAAATATGTAAACTGTTGGACATTCGAAAGACCAGAACCACAGCTTTACATCCACAGTCCGATGGAATGGTGGATCGAATAAATAAGACCATAAACCGGCATTTGTCCAAATCTTCATCTTCATTCCCAAACTTTGAACAATGATACAATATTTGTGTTTTATCTATATTCCTATATAATTACTGAGTTGTTTCTAATATTTCATAATGGGTGCACCTCACAATTAATATTAATTGTGAGGTGAAATTTGAAAATAGTTCTGAAAAGAAAACGCAAAATGCATGAGATTAAAATACCAAACGAATGTTGCTCAGAACTTCCTGAAAAACAAAATTTTTCAAAACTGAATAAATCAAATGTTGATGATTTGAATACAGCCTTATTCAAACTAAATGAATATTCAGACCAATTAGATAAATTGATAATTGAACATTCCCTTTCAAGGCACATTTCATTTTCTACGTGACCACAATTGCTTTGATAATATTTTGAACATATTACATTGTTTATGTAAATGTAGAAATAAAAAAAAATATTAAAATTGGTATTCTGACAGAAAGAAATAATGGACCACCACCTCCAGTACCAACCGAAACAGATTCAAAACTATAGCAAAGTCTTCCCAAAAAAACCTAGTTACCAAATTTGAAAAGTTTAAGAAGATATCGAACTCAATCCAAACTTATCCAAAAGTTACGCATGAAAAGTTGCTGCATAGTATAGCATCAACTTTTTCATAAGTCTAGAAATAGAAGACAAAGAAGTCCAGTCCAAAGTGGGGAAATGCTATGAAACTAGGAGTGGTAAAAGTCTGGTCGTTCATTTGGCCAAGCGTTTCCAGTCAACTAGTGTGTATTGTATCTTGGTATTTTGAACCAAATATAACATCGATTAACACGATTCTACTTTTGGAGCCAGACCTGATGGGTTAATGCACCCCAAGGAAGTAATTGAGCGAAAAATAATTTCTTCTTCTCTCTCTAGATGAAAATCTACACATACAGCTAAAACAAAATAATAACTATTAATATCAAGTACACATTACTCAACATTCGCCTCGTTATTTTGTAATTTGGACTCGGTTGGGAATGTTACTTGAAAAGGCGGGCTTTAGTAACATCTCACAATCTGTTTTATCGAAACAAACAAGTATGTTTTCACCCATAATGCATCTACCTTCAATGTATCTTTTTAATTTTGATTTTAAATATTGAAATCGTGGCAAAGTAACATCTCTCTATGGTACCTAAAATTAACAGGACATCATTAATTTCATATACTCTTTTTCCCTTAGACAGACATGTATCAATACAGTCTCACTCCCTCTTGTGTGCCAATAATCACAGTAACTATTGAATATTACTTGACTTTTTTCCCAACACCAAACCGTTAACAACTCGACACATGTTTCGATCACCAAATGATCATCCTCAGTTCAATCTTCCTCTTGAAGATGATCACTTGGTGATCGCAACATGTGTCGAGGTGTTAAAATAGCGGTTTGGTATTGACAGCTCAACCAAACTGTAATATAAATATTACCTGAAAATACACTAATTCTACAATGTAAAAAATATCCATAGAACTCAAAAAAATTTCAGACCCTTTTACAGCTGTACAAATGCTGTACAGTGCAATACAAATATTACCTGAAAATACACCAATTTTACAATATAAACAATACCTAGAGAACTCAAAAATGTTCAGAACCTTTTACAACTGTATCAAACTGCAATACAAATATTACCTGAAAATACACGAATTTTACAATATGAGCATTATCCAGAAAACTCAAAAATGTTCAGACCCTTTTACAGCTCTACCAAACTGCAATACAAATATTACCTGAAAATACACGAATTTTACAATATAAACAATACCTAGAGAACTCAAAAATTTTCAGACCCTTTTACAGCTCTACCAAACTGTAATATAATACCTGAAAACGTGGAAATTTCACAATACGGACAATATGCGGAGGAATCTAATCGCCAACAATAATTCATCAGCCTATAAAAAGGATAGATGTCAAAAACTCAAGTGTCACTGACTGAAAAATAGTCATTACAAAACAATTTCATAATAACTGTTCTATATTTCAAAAAATACTCTGGGTTGATCAATACTAAAGAACAAATCCTCATGACAAAGGAATATCAAAAACAAGAAGAGAAACACTTTGTTGGTCATCAAGATATCAAAAAAGAAACATCTGTATAGATAGATGATTGTAACAAAAGATATTCTCCAGATTTCATAATTAGTCAGTCATTTAGAGAAAATCAGGCTAAAGAAATATTCAAAATGAAATCATTAAATATCTGAAGAATAAATAAAATATTCACCCACTAATCAATTCACTCAACGACGACAAATATACCTTAATAGGACAAAATAGAAAAACGAAAAGGAGAAATTAATTGGAATAATCAGTTTAGCAAACCATTAAAATTCATTAGTATACAGAAAATATAACTATTTTCCTAGTATGAAATTCACAAAAAAGTTTTCACTACACACTACTTATTATAGTGTCAAAACAGTAAAATGAAGTTATGTGTACTTCAATATTATAAAACTAGTACAGGTTTGTCATAGAGATGTCACCAGGTCAGAATGGGAACGTGATCCCTTTATGATTGAAATAATGTTGGAAACAGCTATCATTTCGATGGAGGACCTGTTCTTCAGCAGACTTTCAACGCAATATCCTCAAGTGCTGGAAGTCGCGCAATATAATGTATAACTTCATTTATCCTCCTTCAACGAAGTTGAGATAAATTTACAAGAATGTAAATAGCATGACCCCTCCATTCAAGAAACCACTACTTTGATTTTCGTTAATAACCAATAAACACTGAAAATAATCAGAGTTTTGCATGTATGCTTGAACCACACCACCAGGTTGTATAACAAAAAAATCATTCTTCCCTCAATTTTCAAGATTGTAAAAAAACAGTGTCGACCCCCCCCTTATTGAAGAAACCACTACTTTGATTTTCATCTACAATAACCAATAATCATTGAAAATAATTAAAGATATGCATATATACTTGAAAAAAGCAACCAGGTTGTATAAAAACAAGCCATTCTTCCCCCAATTTTCAAGATTGTAAAAAACAGTATCGACCCCCCCCCCATTCAATAAACCACTACTTTGATTTTTATTAACAATAATCAATAATCATTGAAAATAATTAAAGAGTTTTGCATATATGCTGGATCCACTTCATTTCAAGGCACAATTATAACTTTCATATGCGAAATATATCTTCAATATCCACTGATGATGAAACATTTTTCCTGTAAGATTTGGTGTGGATCCCTGTATGATGTGAACACCTGTAAATAAAAAAAATCATTAAAAAAAACTGTCATTTGTTGTTTCATATCATTTTTATTTTGAAGAAAATATTGTTTTCAGGGATAAATGAAGAACATCTTCAAAATATTGAGAGATATTAAATTTTTTTTCCAGGTGAATCGTTCAAATATTAAATTACACAGAAAACATTAAATATGAGTTCAATATATTATATATAAAAGAAATTNTGGGATGTGAAAATCAAAGCTTGCGAAACTGCACAGGATAAAAAGGAACTTGAAACTCACAAAAAACTCCATTTGGCTAAAGCTGACAGTGCCAAAACCAATTAAAAGAAAGATAAAGAATATGCCACAAACAATGCAGATGTAACAGTTTTGGTATTTGATTTAATGAAAACGTTGCCCACACCTGTCATTTCAACAGGAATACTTTATTACAAAAGACAGCTGTGGACCTATTGCCTTGGTATACATGATGCTGTTACTAATGACGTGACAATGTGTATATGGAATGAAACAATTGCATCCAGAGGACCTGAAGAAATTGGCTCGTGTTTGTTGAGGTATATTAAAGAAAAGGTGCACACTAAAAAGTTGATTCTTTACTCTGATCAATGTGGTGGGCAGAACAGAAATATTAAAATGGCTACTCTCTGTCAGTATATTACTGTTCACTCAGATTTCGTAGTAGTTTTTCGTGAGTGGCCATTCGTACTTGGCGTGTGACCAAGATTTTGGACTGATCACAAAGAAAAAAAGATTTTTCACCAACATATTCACTCCTGATGATTGGGATCAAGTAATTATGGCAGCTAGGACTAAAAATCCTTTCAACATCATGAAAATGAAGAAAGAGCATTTTGTTTCCACAAGGAAGTTAACAGCCAACATCACTAACAGAAAAGTTACAGCTGAGGGATCCAAAGTGAAATGGCTAAGCATTCAATGGCTGCAGTACAACAAAAATGACAAGTTCAGGTTATTGTATAAATACTCAAACCATGTGGATGTCATATTCGAGTCTGTAGACCTTGCAAAACGTAAAACAAAAGATATTGTTGATTTATCTCTGGAATTACTTTATCCCAATGGCAGGCCAATAAGCAAAGAGAAGAAAAAAGATTTACAAGATTTGCTTCCTTACATACCACCGGTTTATCATGGGTACTACAACAATATTCCGGACTGTGCAAGTGTTAGGAATACAATTGATGTTAGCAATGACAGTGAATGAAGTATTTAGTTAAAAAAATCATTGGTAATCATGATTGATAAAATAAATATATTTGGAGTAACTGACATTTGTTCTTTATTTAGTTACATCTGGTCAGAACCATAGTGACCTATCTGCCAAAAAATTAAGAAAAAAACAAAGAAAAGGACTTCTCGCATAGCAAAAGGAGTAAGTAGGTATTTTGAGAGTAAATACTAATGAAAACGGAATACACGGTGAATATTTGTAGACAACAAGACATTTTGAAAATTACTGGTACACAGTCTCTGTTGTATTGCCAAATATGATTTTTTCAGATAGGCTACTCTGGGTCTCGCGGCCTCAATTATACCTAATTAGTGCTTCATGTGAATTGACAGTTTGAATAATATGATTTTATACCCACTTGATGATATACGAGTATTATCTACCTAAGTGAACTAACTTTCCGATTAGACCTGTGCTGTGCTGTCTTTTGCTCATACAATTAATTCAAACCTATACTATTTTCAAACCACGATTTAGCATTAATAATACTACATACAGTGTGTAAAAGCCAAATGGAATAAATTCGTTATTTCGGTTACGCCACATATTTTAACAAAATACCGAAACACGTCCATTTTAAATTGTAATTTGATATACTTCAACGGAAAAATGCTACCCCTACCTTCAACCCCCGTCGAATGACTGGTTCAACCCCCAATATTTTAAATAGTAAGTATAGGCTTGTGATATATCGTTTGAAATGTCTCTTCATTCTCTAGACAATTAAGATAAAATAAATTAAAATCATGTGGTTACCGAAATTTGATAAAATACACTCAAAACTTATTGCAATATCCTCAAAACTCATTTCATGTTGAGGTATTGATAATAAGAAAGTAAGCAAAAACCATAGCAATGTTCGTTTTAGATTGCATCCTTTAAAAAACTGTAAATAATTTCCTTGGCAACGTTAGTTGAAAACGCCTTGTCAACTTCTTTCGTATGGTGAAACATTAGTTGTCATTATTTTAATTTAAGTTTGAAGTTCGTTAAGTTCAAGTCTGACAAATTGTTAGATTAACGGAAATACATAAAATAACAGTACAAATTATTGGTTACGGAAATAAAATCCGAACATAACAGAAAGTAGCTCGCCTATTTCCTGAGAAATTTCCTAATTTATTGCCCATATCTCAAGAAACAATAAGCAAAGTATAGAAGCAGTTTCGCGAGCTTGGTCATGTGGGGCAGATAAAAAAAGCAGCTGCCAATGCAATGAGTGATGAACTCAAAATAGATGTGATTCTTGGGTTTGAGGAAAACCCACATACATCGATTAGACAGGCATCCACTACATTCAATGTTAGCCATACATCAACCGGTCGGTAGCCGGGCAGTTCGACGTGGGTGCTTTGTTCATTCAGTCAATCGGCCGATGTGTGAGTGTTAAGCCCCAGGCTGAACACTCGATTTCCACTAGCTATTGCCCAACCAGTGTCAGGAATCACACATTGAAATGTAAGACTTCGTTAGTCTTTAACTCGCACAAGTTTCGACTTTTGAGGGTTGTCGTTCATAGGTGTGCGATAGCTGATTAACGGAAAAACATATTTTGAACATCGATGGTAAACATATTAAAATGAAATGAAATGCATCCCTATAAAATGATACCTACTCAGGAGCTCGTGGAAGACGATTTTGATAAAAGAGCTAATTTTTGTGAGCAAATGATGGACATGTTGGATAACAATATCATCCAATTAGAAAACGTTATGTTTTCTGATGGGTGTACCTTGTCTCTTAATGGTCATGCTAATCGGCAAAATGGCCGCCACTGGTCAACGGAAAATCATCACTGGATGAGAGAAGAAGACACGCAATACCCTCAAAAGGTTAATGTTTGGGCAGGGATTGTAGGAAACCATATCACTGGTCCTTTTTCATTGGGGGCAACTTGAATGGCGATAATTATTTGGCACTACTTCAAAATGATGGCATTCCAAATTTAGCAAATTTATATCCTGATCTAGGAAACCATCAAATTCCAGTGAATACGATATGATTTCAGTAGGATGGAGCACCAACACATTACCAAGTTAATGTCCGACAATACCTCGATACAACATTTCCCAATCGGTGGATAGGGAGGCGAGGATCGATTGAATGGCCAGCGCGATCACCTGACCTTTCATCATTAGATTTCTTTTTATGGGAATATGTAAAGAGCAATGTGTACAAAACTTAACCTTCAGATTTGAATGACTCAAAAGAACAAATAACGCTTGCGATTAGATCGGGCACGCATGATACGTTAAATAATGTTAGAAGACAGTTTTTTTGAGATTAGGTTATTGCCAAAACGTTCGCGGTGAATATTTTGAACATCTACTTCGGTAACATCCATGGTTCTTTTTCGTATCCTACATTTCATTTCGTTTTGCATTACATTTTAGTTTTTCAGTGTTATTCATCAAATTTTAATTTATTTCATCTCAATTGTTGCAATAAACTTAATAGCGATAACATTTTTAAATAACATTTTCAAACGATATATCACAAACCTATGCTTCCCATTTAAAAAATTGGGGGTTGGGTTGTACCTGTCATTCGAAGGGGGTTGAAGGTGGGGGTGACATTTTTACGTTGAAGAATGTCAAATTATAATTTACATTTTATGTGTTTCGGGATTTTCTTCAAATATGTACAGTAACCAAAATAATGAACTTATTCTATTTGGCTTCTACACACTGTATATATTGATGAATAATATTGAAAACATAACACGTTTTTAAAAAACTGAATAAACATTGTTTGATGTTCAAATCTATTATCCCAGTATTTCGCCAATTGAAACAATTGAGCTGGTTGAGCGTCTCTCAAGCTGAACTCATATAAATCCCGTAGTGCGTAGTGAAACAGAAAATCATAGACTCACTATTGATTTGTCTACCTCAAAATTATTTTCAATTCGATGGAATGCAGCAAAAGGATGATAATGGAAAACCCGTAGAGTATTTTTCTGGTAAGGATAAAAATATAAACAAACTTACATTTCATTCGTCAACGATGATTTTTTAATAGACTCAAATGTTTCTATATGGAACTCTGGGACCAGTTTGAGCTCAAAAGTGAATCTTTATATTGTATTTTACATGAATACTTTCTTTCATTAGATAGCATTATGTAGCATTTTCCCTTGAATGTAATCTATTCGAGCTTAGATTACAGATATTTGATAAACTACAGTGGTAGTTTACACGTTTACACGTACAGTGGTGGGTACGGATCATTCATTCAAAACCAACTTTGAATTCGATGAGATTTCCAGATTAGTTGGAGATTCACCTTTGAGATTCACTAAATTTTTTTAGGGAAAATCAATAACTACTTCTCACCTCTGAGTCAACCCAGGTTTTTGTTTTTCCGCGAGAAAAGCCGAAAAAAACTGTGCCACAGTGGCCCATCAGCAGTTTTCTTTCATAGGATGAACCGACAGAGTTTCAGCACCTAGAAACATTTTGAAAATTCTTGACAGAAATGGTTTCAAGTTGACTGATTTTTCCACCAATCCAAGAAGTCTGTTTCAATTTTCAATTGCTACTGACTTGGATCGTAAAAAATCACTGAATCAGTGAAAGATTCACGGAGTCCGTCTTGAGTATCAATTGTGTGACTATTCTCTGACTATTTCCCAAAGAACATTTATCTATAACAGTTTTAAACAAGTAATACTGTTTTTTGTTTCTTCCACAGTTGTTCACTTCTACTGCAGAAATATCAAAATTATATACAGTAGCTCACAGTGGATTTTAGATGTGAATGCTACACAATGCGAAATTCCTTATAGATTCTACTCATTTTCAAAAGCGGTTGATTGAATTGCAGTTAGTATTTCAAAAAATACCCATACATACAAGTTCTTTGAGGATCTCCTTCCAAAGATAACATCGACTGAATTGTTACCAAACTGATGCTTCAATCAGTTATAGTATTGATGACTCAAAATTCATGGATCAATATTGTTTTAACTTACATGAATTCAAAAAAAGTTCCCAGTCCGGCTCGCATTTGATGGTTAGCATATTGAAAATCAAAAATTACCCACAAAACAAATCAGACTCTACAATTTACACTTCACAACTTTTTTAAAAACAGCACTCTGAAAATTTATCATCTGACTAAAAAACATCCCCGCACAGCACTAACATTTTCAAAAATACCGCTTGAAATTGAAAGCTCCGTCTCCGATTCCTAAACACGAAGTTGAAGTCAAATGTAAGCAAACGCTGGTGGTGTATACAAAAGCCGAGGCGTGCAGAGGTCGTAGGTCAGGGCCGGGTTGAGACCTGTGACCTTCCCCTTATAAAACGTGTATTATGACTTGAAATGTACTTTTACTGGCTTATTCTCCTTGTTTTTGACGTGATATCGGCCGTATTGCATCTCTGAAAGGGTTTCTACAGGGTGACCAAGACAGAGATCCCCAAACTCTGGGTTTTGAGGATATAGGGTTTCCGATCGAAAATTTTGTAATAAGCATTGAACATTCTAATTACAATCAGAATGTTTCAACAATCGATTTGTTCATTCTTGCAGAAGGTTATGATGAATTACTGAAAATAATATCAAGTTATTAGAAAACTGTACTTTCGTGAATAGATAAATAACTGGAAAGATAAGAATAGAACTTCATATTTTGACTATTGAATTGACGCATTTTTTTCAGATAATAAGTTCATTCAAACCTAAAACTTAATATTTCGGTTTTCAATACACCTAATCAGATTATTATTTTCAGTATTTTGAGTGTTCAATAAGTTAAAAATTTATCAGAATATAGATTACACCCTCACTTCAATATCAAGAAAAAAGAAAGCCAGCATTTATGAAGAATTTATGAAATAACAGAACTTGGGGCAAGGATACAGCATGTTCCAAATCATCTCTTTGACATGTAGGTACTGCGGAAAAAAATGTTAACAAAGTACTCTCTTTGAAACCGAGGCTCACAACTAACCATTCAATGCAATTCTGTTATGTGATTCAAATCACTTGAAGAAGTTACTTTCTTGATTGAGGATACACTCCAAAAACAACTTCTGTCTATTTTCCACGATATTTCTTTATTGTTGACTAGTTTCGGTCATTACACCATTTTTAAAGTTAACAAAAGTGTGTTTTGAAGTGTATCCTCAGTTTACATAAATTTCCATAAAATAAACAAGTCGTCAAACAAAGAAGTTACTTTGTGTATTCAGTGTGATATAGAAGATATAGTATACCATGAAATTCTGAATCGAAGACAATTATAAATGGATCACGTCTTTCATAACAATTAATCGAACAATCAAACAACAAAGAAATGGATCACTACATAGCAGCAGTCTAGAACTACATGAATGCAGTAAAGTCAGAGATTTTATCTCACGTGACATATTCATGATAAGTGTTTCAGGTTGCATGTTTTGCTATACAATAGCTTTCTCCAGAGAGAATGTTTTTGCTCAATGAGCAAAACTTCAGCAGAATGAGCAACCATGCTGACTTCACTGAATGTCGTTTGTAGAATCTACATGTCCTCAATCGAAGATAAGTTTCAATGGCAGTAGTTTGATCCATAGACAAGCTTGCAAATAAAGTCGGCAAACAGGCAACTATTTGATACTATATAGGGCATTTTCAATCCTATACCAAACAGTATTCGTTCAATGTCCTATATATCTTATCGCCTAAGTTTGAACATTTTCTCTCAACTGTTCTCTATGAGGGAAATTCTGAGTGATAAGAAAGCATGGCGATTGACAATTTGCCATGCGACAAATCACAAAGTGAAAAATCAAAGTAACCCATTCAATTCAAATTAATTTTTCACAAATTCTGTCACTTTTGAAACTCAAACTCCAGACCAACTTTTATTTCCTTTTGATTGCTCCTGAATTTCTAATCTCTCATCTATGTGAAAGTGGAGTAACTAAATATCCTAGAGGAGTTAATTATCAAAATTATATTTTTTTTAAATTGAGAGGGTTATATTTTTAGAAGGAACTAATTTCTTGGAAAATAAAGTTTTTGGCTTGTTACTACAACATCTTGATACAAAAAATGTGGGAATCTGTTATATTTTTAGAAGGGACTAATATCTTGGAAAATAAAGTTTTTGGCTTGTTACTACAACATCTTGAAACAAAAAATGTAGGAATATTCTGAAAAAAGGAATACTCTGAATACCCCCATTGCCTCATTTTCAAACGTTTCTCAATGGGATCGCACGTTAAAACGTTAGGCCTCCCTTAAACTGTCATGTTTTTTCTTAAATGGCGTATTTTGAGATACCTTGTACACATTGAAGAACCACACGACGTTAAAACGATAGAGCCCCGTCAAACTGTCATGTTTTTCAAATGACATATTTTGAAACACCCTATCCCTATACACATTGACGTCATGTTTTTTTCATTAACACTGCACTGAGTGCCGCCATTTTATTTTGTTCAATCCGATTTTTCATTAATTATTACTATTATACCATTATTTTTGTAACTCAGCCACGCCGTTATCTCTCAAATGAATCTCTCCGATACGCATTCCATCCTTCTATGCATCGATCATGGTCCACACGTCTCTTTCCCTCTCACTAACGTAATTACGTCCCCTAGGAAATACGTCCTGCATCTCTCTTATCACCTCTACTTATATATTTAGGAGTGAGTAATTTTTTGGGAAAGAAAGATTTAGCTTTCTACTACTCCATCTTGATACAAAAAAATGTGGGAATCTTCCAAAGAAAGGAAGGAAGCAATCAATTTTAAAAGAAGTACCTCAATACATAGATGTGTAGATCATGTAAAGAAGTAACTTTCAGACACAAAGTGGAAAAGAAAGAAGAAGTAGAAGGAGAATGAGGAGAAAGATGTAGTATACCATGAAATTCTGAATTGAAGACAATTATAAATGTAGTATACCATATATATGACTGGTCATATATTGGTTTCAATCTACCACAATTGAACTTGAAGAACATTTCTGTGGATTTGAATACTCGTACTCCACCTGGCAGGCTAAAAACAACAGATCGATTAGACGACAAAGATCTTCGTACTATCAGTTTACTATCATCTTTATCGAAAGTTCTTGAGAGAGCTATAGCGGTTTAGTTAAAAGAACATACCTATTGACTATTGCTCTATGTAACTCAGTCTGGATTTCATAACTGGAAGGCACAACTGTTTTGTTGCATGTGGTAGACGATATTATTAGCGCACGTGACGCAAAAATAAAACAGTGTTTGTTCTTCCTGATTTTAGTAGAGCGTTCGATAAAACGTTATCAATAGTTGGCTGTATGGGACTCTTTAAAAGTGCAATAACACTAATTAAGTCGTATCTTTTTGAGCGTCAACATAAAGTTACAATAAATGCACAGGCACCGCTCTTAGAGTGCCCTAAGGATTTTCATGTAGTTCCTCTGTTTTATCTTTAAGAAAACGTAAATAGTTCATAATATTTAAAATTGTTACTATGTCACTAGACATAGTGAGACATGAAGGCTTTTATAAAAAGGGCTTTTTATCACCGTCTCATGATGAGCTGTAACTAATTCAACGTTATCGTGGTCGGATTAAAATCCTATACAAATGCCGTTTGCAAATCTGTAAAAATATATGTGAACGATCATACACCTGAGGTCGGTCCAGAAGCTGAAACTCTGGGAGAAGTTTCGGATAGTGATTTGAAATTTGAAAGTCATGTCAATTAAACATTTTACTCTTCCTCTAGAGGATGATCACTGGGTGATTTAAACACGTGTCAAGGTGTTAAAAATGACGGTTTGGTGTTGGGATTAAACTCCAGTAATATTTATTACACAATAGTGACGTAATGTATTTGAAGATCATGAACACGATATTATTATTATATATTCACTTCGATAAGCCTCTTGTGAGCGTTTAGGGTGGGAAACCTAGGGTCACATTCAATCACTGTTTTCCATTGAGCCATACTAGAAGTATGACGACATCGAATATGTGGTTTTTCCTCTTTGCAAAAAAAAATCAATTTTCACAACTTAATGATAGACAAAGACAGCAGCACCTTTGCTCTAAGCTGTGTCTCTATTTATTCCTCTATTATTTCTTCGATACCTCATTTTCCATTAGACATATTTATGAAGAGACTGGGGAGAAAAAATTGAATTCAGTCATTGTTTGTTTTTTAGTTGGATCATATCTTTCACATTCATAGTAAAGTCAAAGAAAAATTACCTTAAAAAAATTCACATATCAATTACTTGAATAAACCTGAAGATACGACAATCAAAAAATAGTGTGTCTTTGTTATTTCAGTTGAGTGATCAGTGAATAATCATTACGACTGATTTCTGATAAAATGTATTTACATAAAAAAATATTGCTACACTCGTTCACAATTTCAGTTAATTAACATGTTCAGTGTGTTGGTGAGAGCCTATCGAAAATAATGGATCAAAGAATTTGCATCAAATGTTATGTGAAAAATGGAAATAAAATGCTCAAAAACACTCGAAATGATGACAGTGGCATACCGTGATTGTACTTTGAGTCATAAAAGTGTTTACAAGTGGTACAATCCAGATTTGGCCATAACTGGTGACGAATCATGTGTATATGGTTATGATATCGGAATCAAAGTCTAATCATCCCAATGGAAGAGCCGAGGAGAGACAAGATCAAGAAAACCACGCCAAGTTTAATCAAATGTCATGGTTTCGCGCACTGTTTTCTTCGATTAACGTGGCGTAGTGCATCAGGAGTTCTTGCCACATGGCCGTATGTTTGATGAGGAGTATTATCTTGAAGTTATGCGCCGCTTGCGACAAGCAATACGTCATTGTTTGTTCGTAATTTTTGACGAATAGATAAATATTTTTCGAGAAAACAGGCAGCGTACTCCAAAACCGGTACGGACAAAATTAATACATTGATTTAAGCGAATATCTGCTACTGAATATATGTCAAAGATTAGCCAAGGAAGTAGTTGTTTCTTGGATGGTATTTGCTATTTTCACTGGTAGTAATCGAGTTGATTGTACTGACTGTTCAATATAATTTGATCAAAGGTTACTAGCGAACAATTCAAGTATTGGCAATGAAATATCATGAAATGAATGATATTTATTAACGATAACTAAAAATGAATTATTATTCTATTTGAACGAACCAAATTAACATTTTATCTTATCTCAATACTCAGTACATTGTGTATTGTACTCAATTCAAATAAATAAAGACGACCTACGCCCCTGTTTGGTCTGACCTGTTGGTCAAAGATGGAGGTGTAGGTCAGAGGTGGTTTAGTTCAAAGAACAAGACAAACTATAACCTGCTATGTATTTTAAACTCACAATTCCGCTTATAACCAACAATTTTACTTTTCGAAACGATTCTAAATGAAATCGAATTGAAAAATGTGTAAAGGTAAACGAACAAATCAACTCCACTTCGGCATTGCGTCGTTAGTTCAGCCACTCATTAACAACAGGTCAATAGGTTATTTGATTGTTGATATCTGATGACTGAATTTTATTTGTCTGAAGTTGTCAATTGTGATGTTTGAACGTACTACATTTGACGAAGTATAAATTAAATTTGGGAAATTGAGTTTCTGGGTTGACAATACTTTTTCCCCATTTATTTTCATTCAAATTACCAGTACTTGAGTTGAGCAGATGACTTCGATAAGAAAAAAACAGCTGAATTCTCTCACAAATTGAAAAAATTGACAGGATTATCCCTGATAGGAAATGTAAAAAAACCTTTAATATTGCAATATGCTATTGCCAAAAACATTATCATAACCTACCGCTATTTTTGACAACAAAACTTATTTCATATGAAAGTGATCAGTTTTTTCAAATGCATAACCTTTTTTAGCATAGCAGGGAAAACCTTAACACATACAAGTAGGTCGAAGTTTCGAAATTCGAGAGTCTTTTTAAACTCTCGGCAATTATCGATAATAATAATCAATACTGATGATTCATTATGTCAAATGGAAATTGTATCGTATCTTAATTGCGAATGAAACATGTTTATTACATATTTTTGGTTTGGAGAGTAAATATTTCTTATCGACCGCTGTGTGAACCGGTGGTTTGAAACGCAAGGCCGAACGATAGATTTTCACTTTTTCACTTACTATCGTCCAATTCGTGTTAGGAATCACACGTTGGAAGATAAGACTTCTTTAGTGCTTAGCTCGCACAAATTTCGATTTTTGATAAAAAAAAATAAAAAACAAAAAATAAAGAACGAGCCAAACTTTTAAAAATGGAATTAACAAAAATTGAATAAACAAAAAAATTTTAAAAATCAAAAAGATTTCATATCAAGTTACTATTCCTCCGATAGATGGCTATTTATGAATCATTCGAGTGCTTTCACATATTCCCTATTCCTTCTTTTCGTGTCACCGGTTTAGCAGGAGTTGACCGTTTTCCCGCTGGATTACTGGTTTTCATTAGTTTCCATATATTTACGTTAGCTTGGCTGAATGTGTTGAACAACCCCTCAAACGAGTGTTTCTCTCTGTGAGTGAGATGATGCCAAACATGCTCTGCTATTCCTGATTTGCTGGTTTCTCCTCACTATGTATTTGTCGTCATAACTGAGTATCCGGTAAATACACTTCTTGGAATCGCAATCCGAGTTTGGTGGCCTCGTTATCGTGAGACTGCTACGGATGGTGTTTCTGGATCTGAAGCAGGTTCTGATGTTGTACTTGAACCCAAGTATTCTTATCCTTTACAGGGAAGATCACTCAAAATATCACTGCTGTGTAACCATTTGGTTGAAGATTTCTGATGACGCCTAGTCCCTTTTCGAGATCTTCCTTTATATTACAGAGCTCAAAAGCACGATCCAACAGATTCTTGATTATTCTTCTTTTGGTATATTGATGGTGGTTGGATTTCTGATTCAGATACTGTCATGTGTTAATGGGTTTTCGGAATATAGATGTTTCCCACTTCACCGGTCCTCTACACCAATATGTCTAAGAATGGCAATTCGTTGTAGGCTCCCTTCTCCATTGTGAAGATGATGGAAGGTGGCATAATATATGTGGCAAGGTTTCAAAAATCATTCCCAATTATCAGGTGCACGCAAGCAAAACGGCGAACAATAATTTACAACATTTCGAGAGTATTCACTGTCATCTTCAGGAAAGAAGTGTTCGCAAAAAGGGTGACATACATTTAGTGAAAAAAACCGTATTAAAATGGAAGTTTTGGTTTTGACAACAGGTCACAACAAACAATAAATAATAATTAGACTGACAGTAATCAGTAATATTTCAAAAATGTTAATCAACACGGTATCTGTGATCCATCATATAGAAATTTTGTTAAGTTTCGAACGGTGATTTGCGGACGGGCGTTGCCGTGAAACAGGATCGGACTTCTTCTGTTGACCAGTGCCGGCTGCTGCTGTGATGGTTTGGACTAGTTGCAGAAAGTTATAGTGAATCATACCAGCTCCGTGACCATTACACAGTAACCGTGGTGTTTTTGGGTGGGTTTTCACCTTTGAGAGTGTGTGGGTGACTCATCGGTGTCCAATCCGTATCCTGAACGTCTCCTGTTGTTGTAGAGGATCCAATTTTAATCACACATGACGATCCAATATAAAAAAGGATCATTTTGGTTGCCCAAAAACAAAGAAGAACAGACCTCGAAACGTGATGATTTCTCTCAATCTTTCAAATCGTCGAATACCCACTTTTCGTTTTAACCATCAAAAACCGCTTGGGAGCTAACGCCCAGTTTTTCCGCCAACCCACGCACCGTGTGTATTGGGTCAGTATGCACCAGGGTCCTCAAATCGTCGTTCGGGATTACTGTAGGTCGACCACTCAGGCTCATCTCAGAGGCTGAAATCTCCGGAACGAAATTTCGCAAACGAAACGTTTCGGCGGTGCTTTGGTTCAATTTGAACTCGTAGAGAAACCCTCAAAGACTTCATCTAGTAATGAGCTGAAAAGAGTCAAAAAACTAAAATTTGGAAAAAAGTGATTAGCATCAATGTACAGAGTAAACATTTTCTATCGATCAGTATATACGACACAGTATAGAATAAATATTTATTGAAATATAGAGCTACAAAGACACTTTGATATAGCGACTCAGAATAACAAAAATGCTTTGTATACATTTCATCCCATTCGTGTTCTATAATCGAAATTATGGAATATAAATACGATAAAGAAAAAAATGCAAAGTTCAAACTCCTAAAACTAGTTTATTAACGCATTTACGGTCAACACCTGATAAATCTAAGGTGTCACACATTAACTATTCTCAAGAGACATTTGAATGGTATATCTAATAAAATATAAATAAACTAAATCACAGGTCTTCGATTAGTGTATGCCCATAACAATAATTTCATGACACCACTTTTGAATTCACAAGATGCCGCACAATACTAATAAAATTTGATAATAGCTATCTTATCTAAAAGTTCACGATTCTTGTTCAGTAGAATTGGATGTCAAAATATCTTTTGATCATAGTTAATTGAGAGTCAATTTAATATATTAAGCTGAAAAGTAGTATACTTGTATGAAAGCTGAGAAACTATATATCGATTGTGGAAAGTTTAACTAATTTCTAATATTTCAAAATATTCGGTACACATTATCTACAAAAAAATATTCTCTATTTGAATATATATAATTAGATCTTCATAATAATTAATGTCCGGCAAAAAAATTTTGCTGGGTGCAATTTTATCAGCAGCAAAAATCGTGGACTACAAAGGATTCTAAGATTTACTACTTCTGAATCAGTGACACTTCTTCCACACAGTTAGGTCACTGAATATTGGACTAAAAATTATTTGGTGATATTTCGCCTGTTCACATGAAATGGCATCGTATCTTGTAATTATATAGAAATGTGAATAAAGACATGTTTTTTTTTATTCTGCTATTAGCCATTTTGTATAGCATAAAGTAACTGTTTATATTCTGTTGAGGAGGTCTGTTGCTTTCAGAAAGTTCAGAACATGTGTTATAGATTTGCTACAGAGACAAGAGCTGATATTCGTTAAGTCATTTCGTTGTTGATCTGCTTCATATTGGTGACATTCTAAGAGAAGGTGTTTGACCGTCATCAAGGATTGTTAATTTTCACAGCATGATTGTCTTCGTTTCCTCAGTATATAAGAGGATGTTAAGTTCGTATGAGCTATTCTGAGTTATGTTATTATGACTTGTTCTCTTCTTGTTATTCCTTGTGGAAGCATCATGCCTGCAATATCGAGTTTGATATCTTTCCATTTCGAATCATTGTTTGTCCATTCGTGTTGCTATGTGTTGAGCATTAGGTTTTTTGTGAATTTTTTATGTCAATTGGACTCAAAGGTATATCACATTGATATCATTTTCAGTTGCAGCTCTTGCTACAATGCCAGCTTTCTCATTTTCGTCAATTCCTTCGCTTCATTCGGTAAGGTCCAGAAGTGAGACGATTCCAAACATGCGCACTTCTAGTTCCTTGCTCAGTCTTCGACCCAACGGGGTACACTATATGTTTCAGTATGTTTCAATTATTCTTTTGAATTCATTCCTTATCACAACTGGGTTGGTTTCTTTTTTGTTGAATGCTGAACTAAGTTTCTTTAAATCGGTTTCATTTCCCACGATGGTGACTCGCAGAATCATACCTTATATGTAACTGGAAAGCGAGTATCCACTGAAGACACCATTTTGACGAGAACTAGTAGGACGTCTTGCTTAAATGGATTCTGCTTCCTTTATAAACATGACGTATTATTATTATTATTACTCCCGGAATAATCCGGTTGAAATTCATCTGGTGATCGTTATAGATACTGCTATACACCAAAAAATATTTCAAAATGACGAAATGAATAAAACTAATTCAAGATAAGGGCAAAAGGAATACTTTTTATGTTGATTTGGTCTGGTAAGAGAAATTTGAAATATCTGGCGTGAAATGAATCTATTGAAAACACTTTTGTCTTGCCAGAATAAATGCTTTCTCTGGGGAAAAGGGACAACTGAAGCCGCGAAAATCGAAAATTATGAAATATAAAATGAATGAACTGAATAATAACCCTAACAAACTTGAAGCGGTTGACATGAAAATATATTACTAAAATATCAGAAAATCTCAGTATGCTTTGTTGATCGCTTCACAAACGTTGGAAAAATTAGCTGAGTCAATTGAAAACAATCATAACAAAAAAATCAGAATCAGAACCCTGGCAAACTCATTTTTTCTCGAACGAAGTGCGAGAATCTGAATCTGAAAACTGCCAAATTTCTTGATATCGATGAAATCATTTCTCAAACATTGATTGAATTTGAAATTACCTCTCACGTTTTTATAATCAATATGTCAATTCACTCAAGTATTTTCCCAACTGACTTCAAATACTTTATTATTAAATCAACATACAAATCAGGAGATGCAAAGCAAGTTAACACTTACTGACCTATATCGCTGGCAAATCATATTGCAATAGTATTTGAAAAATTGCTTAAGTTAAGATATAAATTTTTTAAGACAAATATAAAATCCTTTCTGACAGACAGAAGGGTCAAGTCTACACAGGATACTATGGTAAAATCAACTAGTGAAATATAATAGATAAAGGCGATGTAGCATTATGTATTTTTGTACATTTTTGTACAAATATTGGGTTCAGAAACACTCCATTGATTCCTAACTAACAGAAAGCAGCATGTGCAGGTCAAAGAACTACCCAATTTAACTCAATGTATGGATTTTGGGAGCTCCAAGGTACAATACTTGGCTGATTACTTTTCAATATTTATATGATTTTTTTTATCAGCAGACAGATAGCAATATACTCAGTTTCGTTGAGGACACTGCAATAATATATCTAAATAAATGTTGGCCGAACTAGAGAACAAGTGAATATAACTGGACTTTTATTCCAAGACCAAACCGTTATTTCAACACTTCGACACGTGTTTCGATCAGCAAGTGATCATCTTCAAGAGGAAGACTAAACAGTTTAATCTTCCTCAAAGACGTGTCGAAGTATTAAAATATTGGTTTGGTGTTGGAATAAGACTCCAGTAATAGTAATTACTACACCAAAGGTTCCAAACAGTGCATCACAAGTAGAGAACAAGTGTTGAAGCGGACTTACCCAATATATTAAAGTGGTTTGGAAACTTCTCACTAAACATGGGGAGAAAATCTTCTTCATACCTTTCACCAACCAGAACGTTAATTTTCCTTATTTCTATTCTATTATATTCAATAATAACGGCACCATTATAAATATCAAGTTGAAAAAATTTATTAAATATTTAGACCTCGTGATNCAAATTTCAGATAGGACAAACATGCTGAACATGTTGGCCAATCTGTTCATCATAAGAGAAGAGTTGCATTACTTTCCACGAAATTGTATCCGATACGTGAAAGGTTAATTTGTCATTTACGACAAGAATGAAAGTAAGGTAGAGGATTGCGAATAATATTGTTCTATATTGCCTTGATAGCAAGACCTCTCATCAATTACAAACAATGAACATATTTGTATTTGGACCATCCGAGTCTAATTGGGACGATCAGGTTTTTTATTTTGGACTAACAGACCAGCTAACAAAAGTACTTTATTTCATTTTGATAATAAATTCAGCAAAGTATGGCAAAAAGCTGCGACACCTGTGAATGTTTCTTGAAGATTCCGAGCAACCGGAATAACCTCTTCTACCCAAATATTATTCCAGACAGCTTTGTCCTTTTTGAGTTTACGCTGGAAGTTTCGTTTCTAATATGGTGGTTACGGACGTGTCGATAACGACCGTCTACAAAGAAGGTACGCGGACGCCATTGTTAGAGATGAAACTCAGTGTGTGTTGTATTTGTCCGCCGTCATAGAACCTACCCCCATTTCCGCCGGTTAGAGACAGGGGTGGACAGGATGTCCACGTGGGAATAGGATTGAATCAGTTTTACGATATATTGGTGGAAAAAATAAAAAGGTCCCCCGAGCAGGAGGCGATGTAATAAGTGTTTTTTTGTAATAAAAAAGTTCGACAAAAAAGAGGTGGCAGCATTGCTTCGAGCAAGACAGCTGCGCCTCCCAATGAAGCTCCTGGCAATTTTCAGAAGAGGAGAATGGAAAAATGCACCCGAATGGGAAGCAACGTCCAATAAACCTAGAGAGAGAGAGAGAGAGAGAGAGAGAGAGAGAGGGATATAGAGAGAGAGTTTACGCTGAGAACGGTTTTGATGAGTTGATATTAAACTGATGGAAATTATGGAAATAAGCCCAAAAAATTGTTCAGTGCACGAACTGCTTGAATTCGGTATGGTATTCTCAAAATTTAGAAAAAGAAAAAATTTGAAGTCCAAAAGTTTTTACTACTCCTAAAATCGAAG
This sequence comes from Leptinotarsa decemlineata, assembly GCF_000500325.1. NCBI lineage: Eukaryota > Metazoa > Arthropoda > Insecta > Coleoptera > Chrysomelidae > Leptinotarsa > Leptinotarsa decemlineata. The sequence goes on from NW_019291598.1 coordinate 28,819, forward strand.
AAAAAATAAATAGCCCTAGTGTGGCACTACTCAATTACAGGGCCCAGAAATTCACCTAGGCCTCCTTCAAGAACACAAAAACAATCAAATGATGAATCGAAAAATAAGTAAAAAAATGTTTATGTTGAAAGGTTTCATTTCAAAAGAAAATATAATAATGATGTTAATAATGTACTAAAAACTAAACAATAATTCGAAAGGTGCTACGTAGCAGCCATCACATCACTCTCTCCAGCGCTTGATATTTCTAAGGCCTTTGACCGTGTGGGGCATGAGGGTTTGCTGTCCAAACTTCGATGCTATAGCTTGTCAGATCATTTCTGTGTATGGCTCTCCAACTTCCTGAAAGAACGTTCCCTGCAAGCGGCCGTCGATGGATATCTTTCGAATACTTTCACCATCAACGCTAGTGTTCCCCAGGGATCCATATTATCTCCAACCCTCTTTCTATTGTATATCAACGACCTATTGAAAAAAAAAACAAGAACCCAATATATTGCTTTGATGATGACAGCACACTTGTCTCGTCATACCATATGGATTCCAGGACATCGGCTACGGAGGCACATCTTCACCGGCAGCAGGAGGTTGCATATCTTAATGAGAGCATAGAAGTGATTTCGAATTGGGGTGAAAGTAACCAGATTCCATTCAATGCCACAAAAACCCAGGCATCAGTTTTCTCCAAGAAGATAAATGTCTCCGAACCGGATATAATAATATCATGTCAGACAATTCCGATTTCTGCTTCGATGATTTTTTGGGGGTTAAAATGTACACCAATATGTCTCAGCACAATAATGTAGTTGGAATTGCAAATGCTGCTTCTCAAAAGCTTGGAACACTGTTACAAACCAGAAAACTATACACACCTCAGTAACTGTTGATGCTTTATAAAGCTCAGATCAGACCTTCTTTGAAGTATTGTTCTCATGTATGGAGCTCTGCCCCCAAACATACCTTGAAGTCAATGGATTCCATCCAGAAAAGAGCCATTCGCCTTATTGGAGACGCGAACGTTACGTGCAACTTTGATAGCCTGGAACATTGAAGAAAAGTTGGAGATTTGTCTCTCTTCTATATAGATACTTCCACGGGAGGTGTTCAAGTGACTTGGTACATTTGATTTCATCAAGAGCGGTACACATCAGAAATACGCGACGGACTGTGGCTGCTATTCATTTTGAGGTTCAACTCAGTACTGTTCAAGAACATTTGAACATTTGGAGAATTGCGTTTATGTGGAATTAACTTTCTGAAAACGTTTTCATTCATTATTTTTTTATCTGGTCAATACCGTGGATTGCTGAAGGGAGTGGTATGGTGACTGCTACCTAGGACCTACCGAATAATTTTTCAGCTTTTCGTTCATTATCTACATCATCATCTTTTATTTTTTTAATAAAACCTTTCAACAACATTTTTTTCTTATTTTATTTCCAAGTTTTCAGTTTCTAATTTTGTTACTCAATTATTTTCATTGTGTTTAGTTCATTCAGTGCCTTAGTATAACGTGGCAATATATAATCCGCCATCAGCGATCATCTTGAATTTGCATCTTTTTCAAAGTGTACAACTATTTTACTAGTGAAGCCCAGTAATTCGATACCCATATTTACGTAGTTGTGAAAAACATGTAAACCGCCATTTTGAAGATGCGGTCTTCTTGAATTTGCATCTTTTTCAAATTGTACAAAGTGTCATTTGATACCCATATTGAGGTAGTTGTGAAAAAATATGTAATTCGCCATTTTGCAACTGCCGCCATCTTGAATTTGCATGTTTTTCAAATTTTACTAATATTCTACTAGTCAAGCCCTGTCATTTGATACCCATATCGAGGTAGTTGTGAAACAATATGTAATCCACCACTTTGTATCTGCGGCCATCTTGGATTTACAATGTTGCATAATTCATTGAATTGTATCGTCTTTAAAACTGAATGTGTGTACCAAAAACTATCTTGAAATTCCTTAAACGGGCCAAAATCAAACATCCATCTCTCAGACACTTGAAGCTGTTTGAATGTTAAACTGTCGTCTTGACCTCCCGCCCCCCAACGCCCTCTGACGATTTCACCTCATTGAGGCAAATTTATTTCAGACAGTCATATTTTCCTTTTCAATATATGAGCTATTTCAAGGCATTTCTTCTTAGGACCTTGATCATGATAAGACTAATGGGTAGAGTTTTCGAAAATGCTTCAAAATGGGATCGGTTTGGTTAATAAAAAGTTTCACACAAGGTCTTGCGATGAGACAACAGAAGTTTCACAAATGCTTCGAAATGAAATGTTCCCAATATTAATTCTAAATCAGACAAGCTTAAGCCTAGTAAACTATCCTCAAAAGATAGATATATAGATATTTTATAGGTCTGCAGACCTTTAAATGAGACACAATATGTTGTGAATTAGGCAGCGTTTTCTATGACATCTCCCCGGCTTCGTTAGGGTAGCAAAATCATTTTATACACCAAACATTCAATTGTGAATAAATAATTATCATGTATCAATTATCAAAACATGTAGAGCTAGGTTTTCTGCAATTTTTTCATCATTCAATCAGAACGTGAATCATAGATCATATAAAGGAGATATTTTATCATATTTACGTTTTGTAACGAATTGTCATAAAAATGACTCAACTATCATTTTCAGATTTTCAACAACTAACTGGGAAAGCTTTCTAATCTAGTTGATTAATTACCTTATTGGTCACCATGGGAAATAAAGAGTGGAGTAATTGAGCGTCCTGAATTAGTTCTTCATTAAAAAAGTCAGGTTAATTGATTACTTATGTAATGATTTGTCTATCTAAAGAAAATTTAATGACAACCATGTCTCATTACATTTACGGTAGTTCTTCGATCTCATCAAAGTGACTACGAAAGAAAAGTCATAATGATTCCGTGATTATTTTCATTTGAAGGTGACATAAACAATTTTATTTTATTTCAGTTACGAAATGAATGAATAGATAGTTAAAGATATTTTAGTGTAATACGACTGAAAACCAAGATTTATCTTTGGGAACAATGAAATCAAGGTTTAGGTACATTCTGTATGACTTTGTAATAACAAGGAATTTGTATATATTCTTCTCAGAACTCAATTGTTTTTCCTCTTCGTTCATCAGAATTCACAAAGTAGACTAAACGTTGGCGAGACCCCATAATGATTACAAACGATGTGTCTAACTTCTAACCGATATTCTTCATTATATGAAGATGGTTTCACGATTTTGATATTTAAGAACTCAGGGCATCGATGCTCAAGACCTATTACCTCTGAACTCTATAAAAGTCAAATCGATTATCGTTTCAAATTGCATCACTAGAGAAAGAGAAAACTGGGTGTTTATTCAAAACAGATTTACATACTTTGCTTTACAGGGAGGGACACATTTTGATCCAGAAAAAAATGTTTGAAATATAAGAAAAATTCATTCTAAACAATCTTAATAATCGTTGTTTTCTCCAGATTATTCAGTATTCTACGAAATAGTGTTGTTTGGTTGTGATAAAAATGTTTTTTTTTTAAATTCTCCGTGTGTTTGTGGATCTCTATTGCCTCCCGTACCAGTCGGCTATGGTATCTCTGGTTGGGGGCAATTAGTTCTGTGTTTTCAAACAAAATCCTGTGGTCTCCTTCACTAAGTGCGTGTTCCTCCACAGCTCACTTGTCCATTTGGCCTAGTCTGCAGTTTTTTTATGCTCTTTTAGTTTTGTTCCCATGGATCGTTTGGTGGTTCCGTGCACTTTCCACAAGTGCACGGTATGCGATAGACCCCTGCTGCTGATAATGAGTCTCTTTTGTCTTGACAGCGTCGAACTCTTTAGAACATGTCTCACAGGAAGTTACTTTCAATGGGGGGGAAACTTCTATGAGCTAGAACTAGATGGCGTTGCGATGGGGAGTCCACTTAGCCCAGTGATAACAAAATATTTCATGGAACGGTTTGAAGGGGAGGCCATAGACACTTCTTGAAGCCGACCTTGTGGCTACGTTACGTGGATGAAACCTTCGTCATCTGGAAACATGAAAGAGACGCCCTGAATTGTTTCCTAAACCACGCCCAACACCCAAGCATAGAATTCACCATGGAGATTGAGCAAGACCAACGGATAGCTTTCCTAGATGTACTAGTAGATCGATGTGGTACCAGACTAACCCACAAAGTGTATCGAAAACCCCCACACACAGATAGATAGTTGCACGCACTATCGAACCACCATCCTAGCCAAAAGAGAGGAGTCATCTGCACTAACGGAACGGGCTCGGAGAATATGTGAACCAGAACATCTGGAGAGGGAACTGAAATACCTTGGAGTGACTTCGAAATCGAATGGATACAGTGCCTCTAAGACCAGAAAAGCCATGAAACCGAAGGGCACCACGGTTCAGAACGCGAAAAAGGATCAGATGGTTGCACGCGCATATCTACCGTTTATTCCTAAGGTCACGGACAGAATTGGAAAACTATTGGGCAAACACGACATCGAAACAGTCTTCAAACCCACGAAGAAGATACAACAAAGTCTCAGGTCGGCTAAAGACAAAAGAGACCCATTATCAGCAGCAGGGGTCTATCGCATACTATGTGTGGAAAGGTATATATCGGAACCACCAAACGATCCATGGAAACAAGACTAAAAGAACATAAAAGGAACGGCAGACTAGGCCAAATGGACAAGTCAGCTGTGGAGGAACATGCACTTAGTGGAGGAGACCACAGAATTTTGTTTGAAAACACAGAACTAATTGCCCCCAACCAGGGATACCACAGCCGACTGGTACGGGAGGCAATAGAGATCCACAAACACACGGAGAATTTCAACCGAAAAGAAGAAGCGGTGCACCTCAATCAAATATGGAACCCCATTTTAAGGAATTCGAGAATAACGAACAGGACAACAGGCAGCAAGATTGTTANATTGACACAGATATAATTTCCTCAGTTATACATAGTGACATGCTAAAATATTCAAATATTTCATTTTTGGTAAAGAATGGTTTTGGTTTCCCACAGGTTGTTTCAGAAGTATTGTCTGTTTTCATGAGTCTACTTTATCTCTCAGTGAATACTTATTTGGTAGCCGGTCGATTCAACGTGGGTGCTTTGTTTACTCACTCAATTGTGTTGGTCGGTGGTTCAAGCCACAGAGGCTAAACGATCGATTTTCACTTGCTATCGTCCAATCCGTGTTAGGAATCACACGTTAAAAGATGACACCTGGAAAGTCCTTAGCTCGCACAAGTTCCGACTTCTGAGGGTTGTCTTTCGTAGGGGTGCGACAGTTGGTTAACGGAAAAAACATATTTTAAACTTATATATTTTCAATTCAATCGAAATAAGAGTCATTTGAATCAGTAAACTTTCGCCAACCTAACACACCTGTTTGGCGAAGGTTCTACCGGTGAGAAAGTTATTCAAGTGCTTGAAAAGATGGTAGTCGATTGGCGAGATGTCTGGGGAGTATAGTGGGTGAGGCAGAACTTTGACGCTCAATTCATTCAATTTTTGGACGATGATTTGTGAAACGTGAGGACGGGCGTTGTTGTAGAGCAGGCTCGAACATCTTCTGTTGACCAGTGCCGGCTGCTGCTGACGCAACCTTCGGAACATTTAGTCGATTCCCTCACAATACAGGCAGTTTGATTTATTATGTAGTAACATTGCTATATTCTAAACCGTAACAGATATGAAGACGATTAAATAGGAAAAAAGGTAACTCTCATCGGAAACAATACAATGGTCGAAGAAAATTTACGGGGACTCTCGTCCTTCTCGAGTTATACAGGGAGAATATAAAAAAATGTTAAAATAAATGTTATTGTATTCGAACTGTGATATGACGATGTTATAATGAATATTCGATAAAATGTTTCGTGTCAACATGGCTACCACCACTTATTTTTTTTCAAACGGATCTGTCTTTCTTATTAGATATATTGATAAAGCGATAAATTCACAATCCAATGATATATCACATTTGATATTTTTATAACGTTTCATTTGAAATAACTATCATCATCAGTGACAATAATTTTAAATTACGGTCCTGCTGTTACTTTTTTTGTAAATTGTTTCGATTTCTTCAAAATATAATTCAGACAATCCAATAAATTTGACAGGTACCCAACACAATGAAAATTCTTACTTTTTCGTTTTGAAAAGTTGTGTATTGCCGTTATCCTTCTTTCAAGGCTTATTTCTCCCTAATCAATTATAATTCGTAATATTTTTATAATTGTCAATCCTGGAAGTACCGAAAATATCAGATTTTGTTCAAAATTCGATTGTTGTATAATTTGGTATGATCAAATAGCATCTCAATTCATTGACCATCTTAAACGCATAGGCTGTGCTTGGTTTTCATGGCAGCAAAAATGAATGTGTCGTTGATATCTGTTGAGAACTGTCACACGTCTATGAACATATCATGTTCATAGACGTGTGACATGTATTCAAATGATGAAAAGACTGATATGTTATTTAGTTATGCAAAATTAAATTATAATCCTCTTTTGGCAAGGAATATGTATGTTGAGCTATCCAAATGTTTAAACGATTAGAAATAAATTTGAGGGATTGTGGTGCATTTGACAGAAAGAAAACAAGAAAATGTGTGGTTACTGGAAATGTGAGGGATCAAATAAATGTTACGGGTTAGCAAATATCACCACATAAAAATTTACACAGTGAAGACATTTTTTTTTGAATTTAGGATTGGTCAGTTACAAAAATTATGCCAATCGAGATTGTTTTTCACGAGAAATTGCCCACGAAATGAGGATTTCTGTAAAATCCACCTGAACTATTTTGAAAAAGTGCTACAGGATACGCAAAGTTCATCACATCAATAGAAGGGAATACGGAAGGAGAGTACGATTTGCGAAGTGGTTGAGACGAAGATATAGGGAAGTTGGAAATATTTGTAAAAAATAATATGGATGGACGAATCAAAATTCATGAACAATGGTTGATTAAACAGGAATATTCATTAAAGGTGGAATAATACAAATGAACATTTACATAGGAAAAACAATTTTCAAAAAAGGTTCAGAATAAATGTTTGGTTGGGAATTGTGGGAACAAACATTCTTGGCCTTTTCTTCACGATGATCATTTGAATATTGAAATGTATCTTCATTTTCTATTCAATCAATTCGATGGCTTCTTAGATGAATTGCCACTGAATATCCACGATGAAATACAATATTTTCAACAGGACGGCGATCCTCCCCATAATGCAGCAATAGTAAGGGAACATTTAGATACAATATTCCCAAAAAAATAGAGTGGAAACAATGGACCAATTAATTGGCCAGATCTTACTTCTTTAGATTTTTTTGTCTGGGAATACATAAAGGATAGACACCAAGTAGAGATATCGATCATCTCAAACAAGAAATAAGAGATACATGTTTTAGTATTACACTCATTATGCTAGAAGAGGTCATCAATTCGAGCATTTAATGTAGATTGCTGTGTAGCTTTGATTTTCCGTATTGGTTTCATTTTTCCCAAAAGTTCATAATAAAATAAATTGTTTTTCTGTTTGATTATTGTCACTGATGATGGTGGTTATTTCAAATGAAACGCTATAAAAATATCAAATATGACATACCCTTGGATTGTGAATTTATCGCTATATAAATATCTGTAATAAACATACAGGTCCGTAAAAAAAGTTGATGGTGGCCATGTTGACACGAAACGTTTTATCGAATATTTATTATCACATCATCATAGTATACTTTGGAGAATGCCTTGAGTGTATCATCCTTGTCCAACCACTGTCCTGAACGTCTACTGTTGTCGTAGATGATCCACTTTTCATCACACGTGAACCGAACCAAAGAAGATCGTTTTGATTGCGCCAAATCAAAGAAGAACAAACTTCGAAACGTGACAGTTTCTGTCGATCTTTCAAATCGTGGAGCATCCACTTTTCGAACTTTTTGACTTTCCCAAAACGTTTCAAACCATCGAAAACTGTATAGAAGCTGACGCCCAGTTCTTCCTCCATCCCACGCCGCGTTTGTCATGAGTCACTCTCCACTAGGGTCCTCAAATTCTCGTCCTGAATAACTATAGATCGACTACTTCGGGGCTCATCATCGAGCTAAAATCCCCGGAACGAAATCTCGCAAACCAACGTCGAACACTTCGTTCATTAATACTATCGTTGCCAAATGCTTGGTTAACTTTTCTGTTCATTTCGACAGCGCTTTGGTTCAATTTGAATTCGTAGAGAAAAATTGGCCGGAAATCGCCCAACGACATCATACAGAAATAAGCTGTACAGGATACAAAATTCTTTATCGATAGTCTGCATGATTTAGACTAGCTATAAATCAAATATGATTCATAGCCAGTCTTTTCTTTCCATTTACGAGGAATTGGGCAAATTTCGTTCACAGGCAGATGGGGCGATGACAAACCTGTTGTTTGTTGTCCGCTTCAGCCTAGTTCGAGGACTTACACTCTGAAGGAATCATCGACTTTATGTTGATGGTAGATACTACCTTGCACTGACGAGTGGCCAAACAGCCCGAAACCGGTCTGCAAGTGGGTTCCAATAATTGAAAATCTATTGTGGCAGTTGTATCACCTACAACATATAGAGATATAACTCCAGTGAAAAATCCTGCACTGACACCTGTCGGATATAATCCAACGCCCTTCGTGGTATTAGCCAGGGAAGTAGTTGTTTTCTGATCGATGTCAGTCCATTACAGTGTAGGGAAATGAGATTAGCCTGAATGAATTGTTTCTTCCAGATGATTTGAATAACCTGTATGTTTTATTACTGATGACACCCAATTCAACACCGCGAAAGCATTAACAGGGGCTATATATGCAGCTAGCGGCCAAGCTAGTGTACAATTAGCCCATCTGTCAATATTTTATCATTTCATTACAGAATTATAAAGTGCAGTTATGACACTGAATGAAATAGGATCCCTCACTTGAAGAATGGCAACTAAACATAACTGATTCAGCACTTAGAAATAATAAAAGTAGTTGTAGAGAAATTTTTCTAGCTTTTGTAACTATGAGTTTTCATTGACACGAATACAATATTCTCTGAGAATTGGAACAAAATACTTCGTTTAGTATTTCGATTTTTGTCCACCCCTAAGACAAATTTAACCAAATAATACTGATTGAACTGTACTCAACTAATTGAAAAAAATCCATCTTTGCATAAGGTCGAGATGAAGTTTCTTTTTTTTCACCCCCTAAAATAAATTCGAAATTTGGTTGCCACAAGGCCATTAAAACAATAAAAAATACTTCAATATCATCTTTGCATTTAACCAAAACCATTTCAAATTATTTTTTTGCATTTCTGTAGAGTATTTTTGGAAAACTTAATTAAAATTTATCGCTGTGTGAGTTCGTTTTTTTGTTAGCAAACTTCATCATTTGAAACATATTTTTATACCTGTTATTACCCTTCGAAATTGGTAACAAATAAATATGGAAAAAACTACGTTCTGACGAGAGTTCAGTTGCGTTTTTTGCAAAATAAGTATTAGTAATGCATCCTTCACGTTCATCTCCAATGAAACTAAGGACGACCTTATTCATTGAATGAGCTGTAGCTCATGAAAATGAATGTATCTGATTGTCTTTTCTTCTTTCAGTTGGTTAATATACATCAAATTGAATGAAAGTCACATTTGGATGAGGATATAAGCATATTCAATTTTGACATAGGAAATGTAATGTTTCGGTTTAGAAACTTTTTTTTTCTGTTCCATCTGTAGCTGATTCATAAATCAAAATAATTTTCCAGAAAGACATGTTGAGTTTGAATAACATTTAGAGAATCTAACACCATCAAATATAAATACTTACCTAAGTACTTATTTAATTCAATATTTCATTTCGACTTCTCTCCACACTTGCTCACAGTTCACCATTGTTTTTATAATTATTTATAATGATAATTCAATCATTGACTTCGTATGATGAAGACGTTTTATTCAAATGATTCAAGCTATCAGAGGCCAATACGCTCCTGCAATCCTGGTCGCTAACTTCTGCCGTCAGCTTGAGGAAGTTACCTAAACTCTCGAGAATATCGAGAAAACTTCAATTCAACGATAATATTTGAGCATTATCGATCAAATCATTGTCACGAAAATGCATGACTGTATTGTAAATTATATTCTGATAGTAGGTACGATGAATGTTGCTACGGTGAAATGTGAAACGTTTCCAATATTTGTGCAACTGAAGAAGTTGCAGAAAAAATTGGAATTTTCGGTTTTTCTCGTATCTCTTCGAAATGGAAAAAGGTAAAGACAGTTTTTCGGTATCATTTGGTATGATTTGGTGAACATTAGTATATTTGGAACATTCACTCTTCTCGCTGACGACACCACTATATTGTGGCATAATAAAGGTATAGATATACTCAATGAGACAAAACTCATGATATACAAAAAATTATGTCTTGGTGTGATTTCAATATACTCTCCTTTAATAATTGGCGGGTTGGCCGTCCTTGTTCATCTTTCACTGCTTGAACCACTGTGCATGCTGTTTTCGGTGAGTGCATTGGCTTGGGACGTGGGGGTTGAGCAAAAGTATCGAGCGGTATCATTAAGATCAGAGAGTGTACTGAATTTCTGGGACTGTATATACACGGTGAACTGAAATTTGACATCAGAAAAATACTTGTGTGAAGCTAAATTACGTGACTCCTGGCAAATGTTAATAGATAAAAAAAATGTATTCTGGAGACAGTGTGTTCGATTAAAAAACATCTGGTGAAACTTGAGGTTACCATTACTATATATTTCTTCAGAGCATACAAAACAATTTAAAATTACCAATCAATACAGAATAATTGAAGAAATTTTTAGTAGTAGACCCTATTACTGTTTGAGTGAGTTCTATACCTTCCATTCAGTATATTGTGTAGAAATCCTGTGAATGATATCTGATTCAATTCCCTAACGAATGTTTGAAATACTAACTGAGTAGAGGAAAGTGTTTTTGTAAAATTCATTGTTCATATGAGAGTATTTGTATCTAAAGAATTTTCCTTTCGTGTGATTCAATGTTCATATGAAATTAACTGCTTCAAAAGGGCTTTTTCTTCCAGTTTGTGTCTGAAAGTTACGTCTTTGCTACTACTTTTAAAATTGATTGCTTCCTTCCTTTCTTTGGAAGATTCCCACATTTTCTTGTATCGAAATGGAGTAGTAGAAAGCCAAAAACTGCTTTTTCCAGAAATGAATAACTCCTAAAAATATAACCCTTTCAATATAAACAAGATTCCTTCTGGCTGGGATTTAATCAAATAAGTGAATGTGTGTCATTACGATGTCATCGATGTCATCGTGACCGTAACCGTAATTTATGAATGGTGTAGTTGTTTCTCAAAATATCATTCAGATTGGTACCGAAGATTACACAAAATAGGTTTGTGATCATGATTGTACAATATACCATAGGAAAGGTAAATCAAAATGCCGCGTTCGTATACGAATGACAATCTTCAAAAATCTAAACTCATGCGATATATAAATTAGCAAAACCTCACCATTCAACGTCGATTTCTGATCAGAGTCCACAACATTTCTATAGTAGCAAAAGTTCAATCGCGACTTTTATTCCTGGATTCAATCAACACGAACAGTTACATTAACAATGTGTACCGAAGAAATCTCAAAAATAACATCGATATAGAACGTGAAGGTATAACAAACCTATTATTTCGTGATCTTTACAGTAAATTCAATTAGGAAATTGTTGGTACCTCCTTCTACGTAATTACACTTCTAACGGAAGCTCGAACGTTGCAACACTCTTATAAAAAGTATATCGCATCAATTAATCCTCATAATGAATAAAAACACAAGAAGAACGAGCGCGTGTTCGGCCAATTAAGGGTTGTAATTACAAATTTGTAATTACAATTGTAAATAGAGACGGGCACGTGGCGGAACCGTCTCGCCTGACCCGCGTCCGGTCACAGGTCACTAGGATCTACAGCCGGAAAACATCCGGAGCGTCGTTCTGTTATTATTCCGGCACGGATTGCTGGGATGTGATTACATGAATTTTGATCGAGCACCGGAAGAGGTGGACAGGAAGAACCTGTAAAGAATTGATGAGGTTATAAGGTTTCAAAGTTTCATAAAATGTACCACGTGAAGTAGATTATGACGATAATAATCTTTATTGAAGATGTATTCCAAGAATATGTTATAGCTTGAATCAGGTTAGGAACGACAGATATGAATTTAACACACCAACACTGATTCAAATAAGTAACGCTTTAGTGGCTACTGAAAATCATTTCGTTTTAAACTTTTGAACGAAGTAAGGTGGTAAAGTGAAATAAAAATTACCTAAGATTAAAAAAGGAATTATAACTAACATTTTCAGTTGTATTCTGGTTAATAAAAAATGGAAATTTCCACGATTACGTGCAGATTATTCACAAAATTCTTTTTCAAATAAAAGCTGGAGAATAGTTAGGTACCTGAAAAAACTACTCGGCCCCATGGATACTGAATTATACAGAAATCACTTTTCAAGTCATAACTACACAATGTAGGGAATTGTTGATAACTAATATAGAATTCGATTAACCCTGATGGGTCAGATGAAGATATTTTTCCGGACTCACACATTCGATTACTGCATTGCAAAATATTTTCTGGATACGACAAATTCAATAAATGATACAAGTGATCGCCTCAGGCTGGTGAGCTTGATATTTATTTAACATGAGAGTTTTCTAATATCTTCACCATTAACGCTTGTATTTTGTCAAGGAACCATATTCCAACTATTTTCCTATTATTCATGAACGATGACCGTTTACCAAAATGTACTGGAATAGTTTGAACTAAATACTTCACGAATTATTCAACAGCTTGACTTCCACTCTTCATCCAGTAACGAAGTTTAACAGAACGATTCATACTTAATGCATTAATTATAGCTAGGCACAGTCTATGTGATTTCTACGCCACTCGAAGCATAATAATGAAAAAATAATATCAGTAATAATGGACATGTAAGGTGCGGAAAATAATGACAGGGAATGATGGGACACTTTTCATTAATGATGTTTCTGTAATGATCTGCTGAGATGACATTATTACTGAACGTGTAATGGGCCCTTAAGGTATTGGAAAGACAGATTGACACACAGTTGTGTGTCAGTTCGGTGTAATTCCCGGAACAAGTGGGTATTGATATCTGTGATATCTTAAAAACGTTTCATATTCCCCTGGTCATTTCAAAAATCCAATTCTAAGATCTATTCATACAATTAATCATATGAAGAATTCTCTATATAATGTAACCGTAGGTAAAACAAAATACACATTAATAAAATATTTTACAATCAAATAACCGTCTTTGAAAATTGCAAACTCTGTACAATTGGTGGCCAATTTCAGCGAATAACATCCTTTCTTTGGGAGATTTCCACTTTTATGTATAAAGATGGAAAAGTAGAGAACCAAAGCCTTTCTTTCTCAAAAATATTTGTCCTATTCTGCTAAATTCTCAAGATTACCCCAGAACTGAAATGGTAATTTATGTAACAAGTCCGGAAAATACCCTTTTTTTTGGGGCGAATACACAAAATTGTATAGGCGAGTCCTGGAAGTCTACTGTTTTCGGACTTGCCTCTCTATTTTTCCGGAAACCTTTTAGAATAACAAATCAGTGAGACACATTTATTTATTGTATTTCTTCGTTGAACAAAATTTCGAACATTTTAATTCAATATTATTCGTATTGAATATTGAAATCAAACAGAACAAGAAGGTAAAGTTCTCGTTACATCTGATAATTTTTTAATGGTCTTGTCAATTTTAATTTTGTTTGTAGATGAATTATCTTTATATCCTTCAGCTACATTGGTAGAGTCTTTCAGCCACCGTGTCTCTTCGAATTTGTGATGTTTTTACCATTATCAGCAAGTAACATTTGCTGAAGTTCGACCAATGCTATGGCCTGTGTAATTTTGAGGATTGGGTAAATTCAACAATTCTGCGATTCTCAATCTGAGATTCTCAAAACTGTGGATGCCATTTCACAAATAATCTGTTATGTGGAATATAGGACAACCGTTTAGATAGATATTGTCTATACATGAGCAGGTTTTCTTGCTCAATTATAACAAAATTTTTCTCAATGTGTTTTGAAATCTGTCATTTTCACAAGTAACATATCTTCCTTGTCGTTAACATTTTTGTTAGGTCTTGCCGTCTACACGAACCGACTAACCCGATAATTGTTGCTGCCTAAAAATGAAGCAAATTAAGTTGACAATTGTATACCCTACAATCGTAGTATTTAGTTGAAATTGCCTTCAGTATTAGATATGTTTCATAATTTGCTTCCCTAATGAATTTGTTGATCTGCTCGCTGTTGATGACTTCTGATTTCTTTACTCTATAACCAACTTTCTTCTTTTTACGAAATGCGATTTCCTCTGGAAAAGTGACTGTTCACATTTTTCTTCACTAAAAACTTTCAAAAATCAAACTGTCAAATAATTTCATGTCAAATAGCTGTCAGTTGTCATAATTTCATAATTACAATAACAACAAGGAAGTGATTTTTATAGGTTTGTTTTGGTTTACAACCTTCCAAAATCTGAAAAAATAAAAGCTGAATCAATAGAGAATCTGCTGTTGAAGTAAAGGGCAAACTGAAAAATTACATATCTCTTCGTAATACGGCTGATATGATTTCTACATCCGTCTTCCACATTTACTGACGCTGATTATTCGTCATCGTACCTAGACCTGATGTTCGTGGCAGCAGCCGATGTTGAGGAATGACCCCGACATGAAACTTGTAATCTATGTTAGAAACCAGTTCGAGTTCCACTTTGGTTTTCATTGGAATACAGTGTATGTATGACTGAGAAATATATTAATATATCAATATGGCGAATCTCAGAATCATGAATATTTGAAAAGTTTTGACAGAATGCTGGAATGTAGTAGACCACAAATTTTATTGAAATAAATGTCAACTTTATGCCCATTCTGAACATCTGATTGTTTGAAAACTCACCAACAACATTAATTTTAATTTTCACTATAGAAGGTTTACAAAACCGCAACACTTATTATAGCTTTCTCAAGTAAGATTTGATTGACTACTTTTGGATTGAAACATTCCATATTCTAAAAACATTACTATGATCTACGGTCCGATCATAAAACTAATTCTAACCCAATTTTAACTACTCAGAAAGTGCGGATACAATCATTTTAATAATTAGTAAGAGCAGGTAAAAACAGGTAAAAACGGTAAGAATACTTATTCGATAGCTGAAATCTTGTGGAAAGCCAATCAATTAATTGATAAATATTCAACTGAATTTGATCGTTTATCAGATATTGGAAATGTTTGTACCTTTCTTCTGAAAATGAAGAATATAGAATTCATGATTGAACTCATATCCCTCTAACATAGTCCACACGTCTAAAATTTCTTGTTCTACTAATGGATTAATTGAACTTTGATCCGATAGTTTTTCCACTGGACCAGCATTCCTCCGATTGAAAATATGGAAGATGGAAAAAATGATTCAATGGTTTTGATAGTAATCTGATAGATACTATACAGTCAAGCCATGAAGGACACCTAATTCCAATAGACGAGGAGAAATATTATTGAATGTTATCATAGTTGAGCCATCTCTGTTTGAAGATTTATAATTTTCTAAAAAATGAAGATGTAAATATAGTCTTTGAAACGTATACTAACTTGAGCATGTTTTTACATAGGTCAAACTGGAAGAACGTTCAAGGCACCCATTCAAGACTGTAGATCAGAGTAATGTTTTCGAAATATAGAATGTTCAATCCGAAAGTAGTTGATTATATCTTGCTTGAAGAAGCCATATTGTATAGCAAAACACGTGTTTCGTCAAACTTTTATTGTGAGAATCAAAATATATCGTATTATTAGTGAATTTTGATACAGATTTTCACCAAGTGTCTGCCAGTTCGGTATTGATATCTGTGATATTNTTCGATTTCTAAATGTTCATTTTTTGTATTGTGTATTATGTCTAGGCAAATCTTTGTTCCCTAAAAATTCCCGATTCAAGTATGAATAGGTTTCAAAGAAAACAAGTGTAGGATTATAAAATATTCATAATTTTCCCATAAAAAGACACTGGATTGACAAGGATTGTCAACAGAAAATGCAAGGTCGGAAATAAATCAGTAAAGTAGGTATAATACAGAGCAGGCGGAGAAAGTCTTTTTTATCTTTTAACTTTCGAAAGAAACTAGTTATGTAGTTAGGGAAATATTTCAAAATGTTCATGAATAGTTATTATTTTTAGTAATTTTTGATAAAAAAGACAATAGTGTAATGTAATTTGTCGCCTAGAGGGTGCTAGCACTTTTTTGAAATAGTAAGGTGGGTTTTGTGAACATCCTTTGCTAGGGCTTTCATACACTACATGCCTCGCTACTTGTCTGTCAGTCGAACAACTAGTTTTTCAGTGTGGATTAGTATACAAACGATATCGATAAATGAATTTTATTTTGGCGATGTTGATTTTTTCACAAAATTCCAATATATAAATTAGTACACATAATTTTTTGAAAGGAAAAATTAATAACAACATGAAAGTATATGAAATAGCACACGAATATATGAAAGAGTATTGAGTATTGAGTATTGATAATCGATTTCACTTACAACGGAATCTTCCAATCTACAGGCGGACTACAAAGTTCACCGTTTTTTGGAGGAGTAGAAAATCTGAAAATATTTTCCAAACAAATAATCTGATGCCAAAATATATTTCGTTTTCAATTGAACAAAATTTCACTGCCGGCATTGAATTACACCTGTCTGTATGAATGTGTTTTATGAACTATTATTGTGACGAGAGTCGACGTATCTCTTCCAGTGAAATAGTGGTGTGAAGTTGTCCTCGACACTTTTGACTTTGACATCCTGTGCGATAAACTCAATTTCTTCAGTTTTTTTTGTGAATGCGTTGTCTTTGGTTAGAAATTACCTATCAAAACGAACTTAAAGAGTTGTAGTGGACTGTATCAGCCGAGAGGCCCTACCCCTAATTAAGGGTGTTCCTCAAGAATCCATCCTTGTTCCTTCACTATTCAGTTTTGTACAGGGTGAGTCAACAAGATTCCCTCGGTCCATTGTTACCAGGGAAAATAATTTTTCGAGTTGCTCAATTTTTTTTCGCAGTCATATCGATAAATACTATCTTTTGAATTATTTTCTCTCATACTGGGTGATTCAGCCGAGCGTGGCCAACCAAAGTTATAAATAGAACACCCAGTATATGAATACGTCATTCGATTCCATATTTTTTTAGCTGTCTGAGGAATCTATGTTCTCGAATTTCCATTGCGGCATTGCCAAGTTATTCCAGAAAAACCTATTTGCAGACAATATTTTTTTAATTCACCACCCACATGTCTAAAGCAAATAAGTGTATTTTTTTAGGAATAGTTAGTCAACATCACTATGGTAATACCTCAACTGATCGTTGAGGTATTGTCGTACCTCAGTTTTAAAATGTGGTGGAACACCATCTTGTTCTAACCACATTCTAAGTCTTGCTCTATATGGAACCCCGTCCAATACGTGTGATGCACTGTTTGGAACCTTTGGTGTAGTAATGAATATTACTGGAGTTTTTCCCCAACACCATATCATTATTTTTAAAACCGTCCAATGAATTCGAAAACTCAAGGCGAAAAAATCTCACATATTTTCTTCCAGTGAGATAACCATTCAAAAAATACGGACCGACAAATCTTTTTCCGAGAATTCCACCCCAAACATTCAGTGACCAACGCTGTTGGTGGTTCAGGCAACGAACGAAATGGGGGTTTCCCGTTGCATAATAATGCATGTTATGCCGATTCACAGTTCTATTTTTGCTTGCTCGTATCATTAGAGACACGCTGATTTGAGAAAATCCTAATTTCCTACTCAGGTATCGGATACTCACATGGAGATTCTCAACAAGTTGAAGAGCAATTTGAAATGTATTCTCTTCATTTGTTACAGGGCAAGTACGTTCGAACTTCTCGTGATTGACATTACCAGTTCTTTCGAATCTTGTTTTTAGAGCCTGAAATGCCCTTCCATCTGGTTGTCTTCTCTCGGGGAACTTTTCTTTGTGAATCCCAAATGCAAGAAGGCAGTTTCCGTCACTTTCCCCCAAAGCATAGACCATTTGCACCATATCTCCCAATACATAATTCACAATGAAAATGATTCAATCTACACGCGAAAGAAACTTCAACACATATTCCGAGATTTTTTGATACCAATCATGGATAACTGGATTTTTGAAGAAAAGACAGAATAAATATTCTTTAGGTTTCTAACGCATTTCTTACCGTTGAAACCACTGATTATCAGTGATAACTATCATTATACCTATCACTGGATGGTACGAAAAATGCTAATGTACTAGCGATTAGTTCGAATATTCGAAAAACAAACGTAATACTTGGTATTACTAATACTTGGTATTATTAATACTTGGTATAATTTGTAAAATATCAGTTTTTCGAATTATATACCTCTGAAGAAAAATGTAGTAAAAACTTGAAACATTTCATACAAATGAAAAAATATAAGGTGTTCCATTTGAAAAAGTTGAATTATGTCTGTTTGAAAATGAATGAAACTTGACCGGTTTTACCAAGCACCTTATATATTGTTTTCGAAAGTTGAGATTCCAGAAATTTTCATAGTGATGTTGATCAACTATTTCAAAAAAATTCACTTAATTGCTGTAGACATGCGGGTGGTGAATTAAAGAAATAATGTCTGGAAAATAGGTTTTTCTGAAATAACTTGGCAATGCCGCAATGGAAATTCGAGAACAAAAATTTCTCAGAGAGCTAAAAAAATATGGAATCGAATAACGTGTTCATATACTGGGTGTTCTATTAAAAAAAATAACTTCAGTTGGCGACGCTCGGCTGAATCACCCAGTATGCGAGAAAATAATTTCAAAAGATAGTATGACTTCAAAAAAATTAGGCAGTTCGAAAAATTGTTTTCTGTGATAGCAATGGACCGAGGGAATCTTGTTGACTCACCCTGTATATTTATGACTTCTAACTTCACTTCTCTTTTCAGTTTCCTGACATTGATTCTGCTAAAAATCTCATCAATAGTGATCTGCAGACCATCTTTTATATTTCATCAGTTCATTGGCCGCGGTGGTAGTGCGCCCGACTCACGGTCGGAAGGCCGTGGGTTCGATTCCCGCCTCGACCAGATATTCTCGAGAGAATTCATCTGATGAATATTCACACTTCAATAAGGTAATAGTGGAAAAATTCTGATCAAATAATTTTTTACAGTAGCAAGTAAAGAATTCGGTGTGAAATGCAAAACTGTATTTTTCACCTCAACAAAATACACCATAGAAATCAATCAGTAAATGTACCTTCAATACATACACCAACGCTTTTCTTATCAAGCAATTGAATATTTCCATGTCCTATATTGAAATCTATTTTATTATAATTAGAAGTCGTGCTCGTTACGAATGAGTAGCTTCGGATTATGCCGTTATTTGCTTATCATATCTAGGTTATTTGAACTCAAAATTCAATGAGTGGATCATTATTTATTTTAAAAAACTAAATACAGAAATGAAGAGATTTTTTAAAATTTTCTATCAACCGACAATCATTATATTTATATAGCAAGCATTATATAGCAAACCTCGTATTACGATACAACACGGGGATAAACAGAGTCGCTAAAGAATCCAAATAATGACTTTGTTTTAATCATCACTGAGGTTAGCATCCATTTTTCCTGAATTAAGAATGGATGTGTAAATAACTGATGAACGCTGAAGACTATTTTTCCTCTCCACAAATGTCAAATATTGACAGTCGGTATAGAACGGAGCAAATTAATAAAGCAATTTATTATCTAATTATCGAGTTTCTCGCAACATTCTAGTTTTCAGAAGTTCCTGAAGTAAAAATGGATTCGTAAATAACTGATAAAGACTGAAGACTGAATCATATATGGAATAAAAAATTTCGAAAGTTTCCAAAAGAGTGTTCGTTACGCGTTACCTCGCGTATGTAAAGAAAAATATTTGTACTGCGGAAGAAATCATCATGTGGTTGATGGTACTAATTATAATCTCAAGTATGGTTCTGATATTCTGCTTCGTATAGTGATATAAACAAATATTTTCTAGAAAGGGTTCTTTCTCTTAAACTTCAATTTTAATCGACCGTATTTACTACGGCCTAACCATAGTTAGGCACATTTTGAGAACTCTGAACATTTATCTAAAAGAATAGTTCATTCATATTTCATCTGAATATACGAAAAAAAGCTACACTGAATTAAAGATTCAAAATCTGTTTAAAATCTGTTCTGTTTAAAATCTGTTTTTCCGTTAACCAGCTGTCGCACCCCTACGAACGACAACCCTCAGAAGTCGAAACTTGTGCGAGCTAAGGATTAACGAGGTCTTACCTTTTAACGTGTGATTCCTAACACG
>NW_019291598.1:52345-70000 GCF_000500325.1 Leptinotarsa decemlineata
TGAAAAATACTTTGATTTTTACGCACTAATTTATCGGGGTAAACTGAAAAATTTGCCCTTCTACATTTGTATAAAGTTCTTCATTATAATTTTTATGTTTTTCAGATTGTGGAAGGTAACAAATACCCAAAAAAGGTCGATAAAAAACTGATTTTCCTCCACAAAAAAATAACTTTCGTTGAATATTCAAGATCATATCATCACAGTAGACATAATAGAGGATGATGAGTCGGAACAAAATGTCCTGGAGGTGCGAAAAGGGCTAATCGTTTTTTGAAATTTTTGATAATTTTTTTTTTAAAATGGCTAGAGAAGCATTAGAAACATAACCTCACCTAACCTAACTAGTACGTGGGAAAGTTCTTTCCTTTCGTGGGCATCTAAATTGTCATTCTATTAATGAAAAAATGCATGAAAACGCGATGGTTCCTGCATTTATATGAACCATGGAGTAGGTTTCTACTCATTGCCTAACTAATGACAGTTTCTCATGTCATAACAATAAGTTCAAAATCATGCCAATTTACCTTGTCAGCACGAACTCATACACGAGAAATGGCTCGTCACTTCCGCTGGCTTATATTCTGGATCATTATCAATTCCAGAAGATGTCACCTTGATAATTGAAGGAATCAATGTTCACAAACTCTTATTTCACGAAGAATAACAATAAAAAAGCGGAACCGTAAATTAAATTAGCGCAAGCACACCTTTGAGTTTCGCATCATGTGACCTGTGTCACATGACAAATAGAGGGCGCCACAAGTCACGAGTTTTCATGTTGATCGGACCATGGTCTTATAAGAAAATTACTTAAATTTTGTTTACCTGTGACAATTTTGGTACGCTATTATGAAATCCGACGAGTAGATCAGGTCGATTTGGTCATATAGTAGGTTACACCCGCAATGCCTATGCTCATGAATTTCCAAGGAGAGAAAATTGCGGGATTTTTCAGAAAAATCGACGTGAAAGTGGCATTCAGGCCACATGCCAGGTTATCAAATTTCCAGTGTTACTATTTTCATTCGGGTTTGAAGGCGGTAGATTTGAACTGCATCTTATTGTTTTGCCAGTACGAGTGGCTGGCTTCTTCAAAGGTGTATTCGACTTGATGATTCACCGATGATTCATGATGAATAACCCTCAGAAGAAGCCAGTCACTCGTGCTGGCGAAATGTTAGGATGCAGTTCCAAACAACGAATGCCTTCAAACCCGAATGGAGATAGTAACACTGAAAATCTGGTCTGCGAAAGCCTTAACCAACTTATCAAATTTTTTTTTATGCTAAAGATGAAATGGACAAGATGGAGAGATCTGGAGTTCATAAGCTTAAGTGTCCGGAGTGTAATAGTATTTATGTGGCACAATGTGACCAAAATTTTTCAAAACGGTATGCTGAACATGAAAGTTTCTTCAGACTAGTTAAAAATGATTCGCAGTTTTCAAACCACTCCTTGGAATACGAACATAAATTCCAGAATCGAAATCATATCAAAATTTTGCACTATGCAGGCGAAGGTTGGAAACTCAATTATTCGGAATAGAANCATAGGAAGACGTGAAAGTTGCTATTGTGTTTTTATTCAACTCAGTCAACCAATTTCCAGGGCCGTAATTTAAAAGGGAATAATTCACACAATTATAATCGAATATTACCGAAAAATCCCGAAATATAAAATTTAATTCAATTTCCCAGTATGAAGTGAACGTCTACGATTCAAACACTACAACAAAAAATACAGGTCCGTATTTAAAAATTCAAAGATGGGGGTGGCCCAACTCAGATGACACCCTGTATAAAAGATTCAAGGATATATTCTGAGAGCCCACATCAAGTGCCAATAGCAAAATGTGGACAGATTTTCAATATGTCTGCGAATAAAGAAGATAAGTATAGGCAAAAAAATAATTTGGGATTTTTTGGGTTTTCCTGTATATCTCCAGAACTCGATTTCTTCACATCATTGAATAGGGCTCTAAAATACGCAACTTTGCCATAATTTAACCGACACTCTATCTCTGTTCGTTTACGAGATCCCCATGTACAGAAACGAATTTGAATAGTCCTGTATAAAGGTTATGATTGTTAATTATTTCAGTTTATTGTATTCGTTTGAAAATGTAACTGCAGGACGAAACTGCAGTAACGTTAGTTACAAATACAAGTGGTATAAAAACAAAGGAAGTTTTAATTCTCATTTTTCATGAAATCAGTATCCATTTTGAGTCCTGATGACGTCTGATAAACCAACGGATAATTTATGAACAAGTTATGAACAGTTCCTACATTTTGCTCGCATTCAATCCGTAATTAATTTTCACAGCAAATAAATTCCGATTTTTTTGCGCTCGTCCACCGACCTGCCACCGAACAATAGTTAGTGCAGCGCGATCTCAGAGCATCTGCGTAGAATAAATCAAGAACAAGTAGGCGGTACCTTTGCGCGGCGGTGGTTCCGCGGTACCACCGCGTTTACCTGTCCCTCCACAATAGCCTACCCGACTTTTCTGCCGAGGTAGACGGTCACGGTGATTTCCTACCAGAATACAATACGTCATATCTAATGTGGATAGGAGGCCGCCGCGCCGGTCTGGCCGCATGACAGAAGGAGAATTAATCTGTAATAAATGACCACCTATGACCTCCGCCGACCGACGATAAAAAAGAAATGAATCTAAAGTTAATCAAAATGATGGAATCATCATCTATGTGAAAAATAATATCAATGTAAATACTGAATTCATCTCACTATCTGAAACGAAACTTCTGAGTCTGACCTTTGAAACCAGTGGTGTCACAATTTGCCTAACTGCATCATACAGACCCCCATCTGAAAACGTACAAACATATTTGGACAATATAGAACAGTTTTTTGCAAAGTCTACCAAAAAAAATATGGGCGATATTAACATTAATCTGAAGGACACCATTATACAAAACACAGTGAGATACTTAAATATCCTAACTGAACACGGTTAAAGAAGATAGTGGAAATCCAGATAAGAGACTTCTTGTCTTGTGATCACCTATCACCTCAAAAGCAATCAGAGTTTAGGAAAGGTCATAGTTGCGCGACAGCCATGGCTAATGTGTTAAATGACATTATTGATGCTAGTGAGGAAATAAAGTCAGTATATTGATTTTGCTCCACTACTTAAAGGCATTCGACTCAATAATTCATAATATTCTCCTGTTAATGATACAATATTTGGGTTTAAGTCACTCAGCGTCTTTGTTAATGACTTTATGCTCACATAACAGAACTGACTGATAAAAAGTCAACTTGTCGAAAGTTACCTTGAGAAGTCCCTCAGGGACGCATCTTAGGGCCACTTTCATTTACGCTACATATTTCAAATTCTGTAAATGTTTTAAGATATTGTAGCTTCCATTTTTATGCGGAAGATATACTCAAATATATTAGTGTTTCAATCTAAGAGATTCCAAGTTATCAGTAGAGCTTATCAATTATGATCTCAGTTCGTTATATTAAATTTCAACTGATCATTCTTTGAAAATGAATCGAAAAATTTAGTGGCTTTGATATTTAGTAATACAAA
This sequence comes from Leptinotarsa decemlineata, assembly GCF_000500325.1. Taxonomy (NCBI): domain Eukaryota; kingdom Metazoa; phylum Arthropoda; class Insecta; order Coleoptera; family Chrysomelidae; genus Leptinotarsa; species Leptinotarsa decemlineata. The sequence goes on from NW_019291598.1 coordinate 55,911, forward strand.
AGTATAACATTTTTTGAAAAAAAATGTAAATTTAATAATCGGTGAGGAATATGTTTCAGGAGATAAGAACAGAATAACAAGAGAAAATTCAATAAATATTTTGCAAATCTTTTTTTTGTCAACTCTGATTATATTATTAGAGGATTATTGAGGATAGTTCTTAGAAATTTGTCCAAACCGGTCCATTTTTTACAATTTTAAAGGAAGCTGAATCATAAATTTTTATCTGCCCACTAGTAAGGTCCTCTTTCACAATGTTTTCTGTTTGTTTCAAAAACTTTTCGTTTTTCTGAATTGAGTTTTCTGCTCATACTCAGGACAGTTGCTGTGTTCTTGATAAGTATACGTTTCTCATTTCGAAAGCACTGTCCGATGTCATCAGAATAAATGTTATTTTTTATATTTTCAGTCATGACTCCATGACATTTTTGTTCTTGTAAGCGTGTTCTTGCCTTTCCATTCTATTACTGAGATTATTCATGATTTTCTCTTTGTCGTTTTTTCAAAAGTTCTTTTTCTTTTTTCAACATTTTCGATTTCTTTTTCGATGATTTCAGTAATTTCCTTAGTAATTGAAATTCATCTGAACTACAAATTTTTCTTCGCCCTTCCATGTTTTTCTTATTATAATGAAATGGTTTCACTCACTTCAGTTTCTATTGCGCCAAATGATGAGAAATTGTCAAAATGAGGAAAAATTTCCAGCGTGGTTCAAACAGAACTGACTGGTATCTCAATCGCTACAAAAGAAATGAACAGGAAAGGAATTTCTGGCAAAATCATAACAATCTACACTGATAGCAGACACGCCCTATTAGCATTGAACAGAAACGTGTTACCTCAGGGCTAGTACTAGAGTGCCACCAAGATTTAGCCAAAGCCTCGGTAGATAATAACATTATCCTGAGGTGGATTAATGGGCACGACAGGAGTAAAGATGATCTCATTGCCGACTCTTTAGCCAAGGAGGCGGCTGGGCTAAGAATGTTAGGACCCAGTGGCACCTACGGCCTGATGACTTCGACAATTGCGGAACCAGCCAAACGTTACACTCATGCTCAATCCCTAAAGAGATGGGATGGAATCAAAGGATGCAATCTTGCCAGGATCACCCTGGACGACCCTGGGAAGCTGGCGCAGAAGAAATATCTGGCGATGACCAGGAAAATCTACGCTTAACAGTAGGATTTCTGACTAGCCACTGTCAACTAAGGAAACACATCCATAATATGGGGCTAATGGACAATACCTCTATGTAGGATGTATGAACAGGAAGATGAAACTGTCAGGCATGTCCTATGCGAATGTCCGGAGTTATCGTCAATAAGAGAGTGTGTGTTCGACGAATCTTGGCCTACACACCTGTCCACCTTCCGGGAAAGGACAGGATGGACGATTACCTAGGAAGAAAACTCCTCGGAAGGATGTACAATGGGTCATATGTGGCCTAAGTGCGGTGGGCCTACACTCCCCCTCCCTACTCTACAGATACAGATAGAGAGGTGCATTTCTCTTTTTCATGATCTTTTACCACGTAGTAGCATTTACATCAATCAATTCAATAAAACAAAAGTACTCTAATGAGAAAACATTATTATCCATCCCTTCACCCTCCAGTTTACTCTTTTCATTATTCGACCATTTTTGCGGAATGGGCGTTCGAATTATTTTCTGAAAATATGGGTAATAAATATTCAAATTATTTTCTGGCATACCTAATTCTGACAAGTGGAGTGTTGAAGGGTGTAGTAGAGTTCCACAACTACTCCAACATTTTTTTTTCCAGAAAAAATAGATTGTGATTATGTAAGCATTTGAAGTTTTTCTTGTTTTCTAAAAACAGAAGTTTGGGTCTATCTTTCACTTCTCTTCGAACTAACACATATCAAATGAGGTGTAATGAATGCACACATTTTGATGAATACAAAAATGGTTACTTCATGCGCCATTCGCGGCTTCCTATAAATATTCCCACACATTTCCAACGCATTCGATAAAAGGCATATCGAGTCGCCTTTGCTAAAGGCGAAACTGAAGCGGCACGGCGTCTTTGGCACAATATGCCGCTTAGGTCGGCGATATTTGTTCACTGTATTCTTCTATCCGAAAGCCAATGCGGATTGCGGCCTCGATACCCGCAATATGCTAATCGCACAATTATTTTTAGTTATGAAGTACGTAGCATCCGGTGGCACTAGCAGCCACTATAGTCTAAGGGCCGATACATTGTTTTTTCGGTCATTTTCTTCAGGATGATACATATATACTTCATTTAACTACCGTATCTAGTATATAGTGAATATTATGACCAGGATATAGGAGCAGGATATAGGGCTTAGGACTCCTACAACTTTGAGATAGGTACATCTGTCGGACAAAGTCAAATATATTGAAATTACATCAAATGATAGGTAGATAGGTTGACCTGGAATCAAAATCTATAAATAGTTGAAAAAGGCGGAAGTAGTGCGGATGCTATCACAATTGTCATAGACATGGGGGTTAAAACAACAAATGATGTATTAACTATACACCACGGTACTAAAACTCATGATGCATCTATGGTCTGATGGCCAAATAAATATGAAGCAAACTACCGCTATTAACAAACTAAACAGAGTACTTCAGTTACCCGCTTGGTCTGTATACATCAGTGGCCGAAATTTCTCAAAACGGTATGCTGAAACTGAAAGGTCCTTCAGACTAGGTAAGAATGATTCAACGTTTTTAAACCATTCCTTGGAATGCAATCACACGTTCCCGTATTTGAACGATACGGAAATCTTGCATTATGCAAGGAAGGGTTGGAATCCTTGGAAGTTCATAAGCATCAGCATTGCAGATGTAACCTACTAAATGACCAAATCGACTTGGTCTATTCACCGGTTTTCATATTAGCGCACCCACATTGTCACAGGTAAACAAAATTCAGGTACTCAGTTGAGTTAGGGACCGTCTGTTATTACCTACACTGGTGTATTCAATAAGGGTAACACTGTTACCCTTATGCAATGTTTCACATCGGTAGTTGAAAAGGGGTTCAACTAGGTCATTGTGGGAAGGTTCGGATTAATATGAAAGGTCATAATAGCGGGTGAGTCTAAAGATAAGGGGCACAAGGAAAAATTAAGGAATTAAAAATCTAGCTACTTTTAGCTGAATATATGGGTTGCTTTGATAAGGATATTCGTGAATATTGAATTTTATGAGGATAAGTGGATTAGAAAATACCCATGCATTAGAAGACTATTACATTAAATTCAAATCATGATGCATCTATGGTCTGATGGCCAAATAAATATGAAGCAAACTACCGCTATTAACAAACTAAACAGAGTACTTCAGTTACCCGCTTGGTCTTTATACATCAGTGGCCGAAATTTCTCAAATCGGTATGCTGAAACTGAAAGGTCCTTCAGACTAGGTAAGAATGATTCGACGTTTTTAAACCATTCCTTGGAATGCAATCACACGTTCCCGTATTTGAACGATACGGAAATCTTGCATTATGAAAGCAAGGGTTGGAATCTTTGGAAGTTCATAAGCATCAGCATTGCAGATGTAACCTACTAAATGACCAAATCGACTTGGTCTATTCACCGGTTTTCATACTAGCGCACCCACATTGTCACAGGTAAACAAAATTCAGGTACTCAGTTGAGTTAGGGACCGTCTGTTATTACCTACACTGGTGTATTGAATAAGGGTAACACTGTTACCCTTATGCAATGTTTCACATCGGTAGTTGAAAAGGGGTTCAACTAGGTCATTGTGGGAAGGTTCGGATTAACATGAAAGGTCATAATAGCGGGTAAGTCTAAAGATAAGGGGCACAAGGAACAATTAAGGAATTGAAAATCTAGCTACTTTTAGCTGAATATACGGTTGCTTTGATAAGGATATTCGGGAATATTGAATTTTATGAGGATAAGTGGATTAGAAAATACCCATGCATTAGAAGACCAACTGGAAAACCACGATTGAGAGACCCTTGAGAATAATGAAAATTTAATAACTTTAACAAGATTAGTTGAAAATACCTTAAATAAAAATAATACCAAAATACAATCTGTCTTCTTGTAGAAATTTTTGAGCTGGCAACTCTAGGCTAAATACTAAAAATTTAAAATTCACAATTCACTTGAAAAACATAATAATTTCGATAGCAAGATTTTGAGGCCCAACATGCCGCAACCCTTGAACTGTCCGATTTCAATAAAATAAAATAGAACCTTCAATTGAAGGGTAAAGGGCAAAGTTTCTTAGTACAGCGCTTGTACTCGACATTCTTGGTTTATAGAGTCACTACACGAACAATGCCATCTTCTCCTGGATGGATTGCGGTGATTCTTCCAATGGAACAAACAAGTGAGTGAATATTGTCTTCATAAATCAGAACCAAATCTCCAACTTGAATCCTGTTAGTTGATTTAGAAAGTTGATGCGAGCTAATAAGGTTATTCAGATATTCGTTGTGCCAGCGATCTCAAAAGTGCTGCTTAACATCTGTGTATGTTGCCAGGCAGACAATCGGTTAGATGGAGTGTCAGTGGAGTCAACCTCTGGACAGCTTGTCAATAGAGCACTAGTGAGGAAGTGACCGGCAGTCAAAGGCAAAAAGTCGTCGGGATCCGAGGATGAAGGGGATAAAGGACGAGAGTTCAATATCGCTTCTATCTCAATTATATATGTTTCTAATTGTGTATATGTAAGCAATGTATCTCCGACAGTGCGGAGTAAATGTTTTTTGAATGACAAAGTTAGTGCCGAAAATATTTCAAGAGACTTTCCTCTCCTAGCAAAAAAGCGCTTAATACTAGCCAAGAAAACTTCCGTAGTAAGATCGAAAACAAGCTCTAAATGGATAGCTTTAGTGACTATGCAAATATAAACTGCAACGTAGACCTTGAGTTTATTCCTATTACGGAATCGCTTGTCTTCAATATACAGTGGGCCGCAGTAGTCTACTCCAGTTTTCAAAAAAGGTCGCGAAGGCATAACGCGGTATTCTGGTAAAAGACCTGGCTCATGATCAGCTAGACGAGGTTTTGCAACCTGAGATATACACTTGTATGAAGTTCTCCATTATAATTTTTATATTTTTCAGATTGTTGAAGGTAACAAATATCCAGAGAAGGTCGATAAAAAACTGATTTTCCTCCACAAAAAAATGACTTTCGTTGAATATGAGCCAGCTTTTGATATTCGCTTAAGAAGTCAGAGTATTTGCGTTGAAGTTCTGGATTCTTTTGGAATCGCCTTCCTAAGGCAGTTGAATAAGATTCTCCAGAATTTTGAATTTTATCATTAAAAGGAAGCCTAACGATGTATCGACCAGCTTTATCTCGAGTAATGTGAAGTGAATAAGGCACTTCACATGCTTTTTTTCTGGGGAAGGGAGTAGGAGATAGGAGATTTTTTTGTTTTCCCAGAAGCGAGTGAAATGAGATACAAATGGCGCTGCATGTAAGCCTAAGTGACAACTTGTGCGTCTAGTGGCGACAGGATTTTTAATTTCACCAGCTACGATCCAACCTAGTTAGTTTTTTGAAGAACCGCATCTGACTGGCCCTTTAATGAGATTTGGCCTATGCTAAGTAATTTGTAGAACAATTTTACCCCAATGAGAGCATCAATCCCAGAGGGATTGAAGAATTCTGGATCAGCTAAGGGTATGTTTTTAGGAATCTCAAGTAGAGATTGATTGATATGAATGGACGGTATGAGAAAGTGCTTATTTGAGGCACAATGAGAAATTCGACACCCTTTGCAAATTGGTTGTGACGAGATTGATTTGTTGCATAAGTAGATTGTTTTACATTTGTTGAGATATCATCAAGACCGAAAACTGCAATGTTTACTGTTTTACGATCGAGATTTAAAAAACTTGCGACGCTCTCTGTAATGAAATGAGCTTGTGAGCCTACGAGTTTAAGATTTTCCGTACTTATTGGCGATATCCACTTTTGCAGTAGCTGAAACTGCTTCAGAAGAAACCTGCACGTGCATATTTACACTTGAAAACGAGACGAGATTTGTGTTTGAACACTCAGGAGAGTTAAAAGTGCTTTCACGTTGATTTTGACGATGTGTTGGATTGGTCTGATTGTTATTATTCTTATTATTATTAGATTTACCGTAGTATTCGTTGCGATTATTATGATTATATTCATCAGATGTATTACAGTTATTAGTCACGTTATTGTGTTTATGATTAGTATTACGATTATAATTATTATTCGAATTGTTGTGAATATTCCTTTTGTTATTATTTCGCGATTCAAAAGGTAACAGTTTAGTTGACAGTTGCGACAATTAGTGGACGTGCACTTAGATGGACGATGTCCTTTGCGAAAGCAATTGATGCACCATCCTTCTTTTTTGGCAATTTCAAATCACTGTGAAGGATTGAGCGCGAGAAATTTCGAACAAAGATTAGTGAAGTGATTCTCATTGCAATAGAGACATCGAATTGGCGGTGTAGATGTTAAATATGCCTTTTGAGATTGAATATTGGGTCGAGAATTTGAGGTCTTGGGCTGATCAATAGAATTGGCTGACCTTGAAGACTGATTCTGAAGCCGCGTACTTTCGAGTTAAGCTCGTTTATTGAGAAAACTGATTATTTGTTCAACAGTAGGATTTGGAAAGTCGTTGCTGAAATCATTCCACCTTTCGACCAAACGATAATCGAATTTATCGCGAAATAAAACTATTAAAAATGAGTCCCAATAGCTAATAGGCTCACTTGAAGATCGAAGAGCTCTCAGATTCTTCTGAAGCTGATCTAGAAAGGTGAGAGTAGAAAAATCTTCTGAAATGGAAGGTAGATCAATTAGTGATTTGATATAAGCATCGCGAATGAATTAACGATCATCGTATCTCTCTTTTAACAAATTCCATGCTGTCTCATAGTTTTGAGCTGATGATTCAATAGATGAGATGATCTGTGCTACTTCGCCTGATAGGCAGCCTTTCAAATAAAATAATTTTCGAATTGGGGTTATACTACTATCTTGGTGGACAAGTGAGTTGGAAAGATCATGAAATTCTAGCCAGTTATCAATAGAATCGTGAAACATGGGTAAATTTATAGTAGGCAAATCCGGGTTGAAATATAAGTTAGATGGTACCTGGAAAATAGGTTCAGTCGCTGCAGAAACTGCGGCTTGTGGTGTAGGCACGTTCAATAAAGTATTGTTTTCATTGTTAGGAGGATAGGCTTCACCTACTGTATGTTCCGCTGCTGATTAGATGAAGAAAGCGAAGGTGAATTTAAATTCGGTGCTTCTGTATCCACTATACCTGCCGTATTTCTTGTAGATTGCGACTGTAGTTGTCCGCGAGTAGCTCATAGATTTGAGGCAATAGAATATGTATCAAAATATTTCTCTTCAAAATTTGTGCGATAATCGCTTAATTCTTCCGATTCTTCGAGAATTAACTCAAGTTCCGATTAACAGGTTTCGAACAGTTCAAGAGTTATTTCTAATTTTTTCATACCGTTTTTCTAGAGCAGAAAAGTCTTTTGACAGATCGAAACGCGATACGAATTTTCCATAATTTGTAAGAGCTCGCTGAGTGATTCAGCCGAGCGTGGCCAACCAAAGTTTCTTTTTGAATCTCAACTTTCGGAAAAAATGTATGGGGTGCTCGGTAAAATCGGTAAAGTTTCATTCTTTTTCAAACAGACATATTTCAACTTTTACAAATTATCCTCAGTTTTATTAATTGATGTAACCACAAAAAATTCATTTATTTACGTTCACTTACTGAATATTTTTTCAATATGAACAATAACGCCTAAATTTTTTATTGAATAGAGGAGTCCAAAAGAATTATCTTTTCACATATAGTCAGTGGGCATACTTGAAGACTGGCTATGAATAAAATCATCTAAAAATACAATTCGTTCAGGATATAATGTCGGATATAATTCAACGCCCTTCGTGGTATTAGCCAGGGGAGTAGTTGTTTTCTAATAGATTTCAGTCCATTAACCTACAGTGTAGGGACACACCGGACAAAACTTGCCCTCAATATATAAGACTCATTGATATATTAACTCATTTGAACTTACAGTCATCTCAAATGAACCAACCAGATGTGCCAAATATGGTAATTATGTTACTAACACTGGAATTGATTATGTAATTACCAATATAACAAAATGTTCTAACGAAGTTATTGATTATGGAGTCTCAGACCACTCAAGTCAATTATTAACATGGCATCAAAAGATCATACAAAAACAAAATAATATCATAGAAAAAGAAATACGTATATTTTCCCAACCCAACATTCTCGAATTCCAAACAAGAATGGAATCATTCAAAATTATTGATCGAATAACTAATACAGAAAACATGTTCTCTGATTATGTAATTACCAATATAACAAAATGTTCTAACGAAGTTATTGATTATGGAATCTCAGACCACTCAAGTCAATTATTAACATGGCATCAAAAGATCATACAAAAACAAAATGATATCATGGAAAAAAAAAACGTATAATTTCCCAACATTCTCGAATTCCAAACAAGAATGGAATCATTCAAAATTATTGATCGAATAACTAATACAAAAAAAATGTTCTCTGATTACTTAAGCCATCTCCAATGGTGTTTTGAGGTCTACTTCCCCAAACAAAAAATTAAAATCAACACATCTCTTAACAGATTTAAATTCTCCAATGAACTTCAACAACAATCAGATAACCTCAGAAAGTTAAACTATATAAGTAAGAACGATCCTGAAAATGAAATTATACAAGCTCAATAATGAACATTAATATAGTCCTAGAAAATCAACAAATACTGGATTCATCGAACAAACAAAAAACCCTTCGGACGTTGGTTAATGAAAAAATGGGAAAAACTATGGAAAAAAGGATGCAAATAGAAATTAAATCAGACTGCAGCGATATTGAGGTCACACTACCGAATACAATGGAAACATATTTCTCAAAATCAGTATCAGAAAAAATCAAAACATTAGATTCAACTCAGAATCAATTTTCCTTCATACATGACTCACCATGTAGTTCTATGTATTTTATTCCTTACTGTAACGCGGAAATGGAAACTATAATAATGAGTTTTAAAAACAAAACGACAGCAGGTGTTGATGTGATTCCTATGAAAATATTTGGAGGTTGTGCTAACTTGGCAAAAAACTCAACTACCCTGATCAATAAATCAGTAGAGGAAGGTATTTTTCCAAACTAAAAATTTCAAAAGTCGTGCCAGTTTATAAAAAAGGGGATCCCACAGCTATGGAAAATTATCGTGGCATATGTGTTTTGAGCTCTATCTCGAAAATAATCAAAAAAGCAGTTTACAACAGAACGGTAAGATATTTGCAACGAAATAATTTGATAAGTTCTCGCCAACACGGATTTAGAAAAGAATTTTCAATCGAAACAGCATCAACTGATATGATCCAATATATTTTTGATGGCATACACAAAGGATACTATATAGTTGGTATATTTTTTATCTAAGCCGAACATTTGAAACAATCAACCCGAAGTATTTAAGTAAAAGGCTCTATAAAATGGGTATAAGAGGGTATAAAAGGGTTTGAATCTAATGTGAGTAATAGGAAAATAGTCGTTAAAGTCAACGACAATTATTCAGATCAATTCGATATGAATCTGGGGACCCCACAGGGAGGGGTGCTTGGACCACTATTATTTCTACTTTATGTTACATTTATCCAGTTTTCAAGTAAGCATCAGCGCCCTCTCCAAATAAATTTAGGTTTCGAAACAACAGAATATGCAAAATTCCTTGGAACACAACTTGACAATGAATTGTCCTTGTGCACTTCTCTGAAAAAAAACGTATTTTGCCTTCTTAACAATGAAATAAAATTTTTTGGGACATAATTTCTTGGATATATATGGTCTAGTATGGTCTAGTGTAATCTGAGCTTAATATCAATATTACCATTCGGGGACACTCATCAGAAAAAATAGAATATTTATAATGCAAAAACGTTCCATTAGACTAATTTTTGATCTCAAATACAGAGAATCTTGTAAGAAGACATTCAAAGACAAAAAAAAATTCACATTACCATGTATGTTTACAAAATGACTTCCATCGGGTAAAAATAAACCGTAATGAGTACAAAGGTTCGCCACTTTATGCCGGGGCAAAATATTTTAACTTATTACCACACGGCATGAGAAGTGAAACAAATTTTCTCAAATTCAAGAAAAAAGTCAAAGACTTTTTGGTAATAAGTTGTTTTTATTTCCTGAAAGAGTATGAAATTAATTTTTTTGTGTAACATGTGTTGTTATTGATATAAGTGATATTAGATAAAATATCTTTTGACGTGTCATATATACATTTTTGTATCAAAAATGATTTGATTTGATTTGAATATAACATCAGCATTCAAAACACGTTGACAAAGTGTGAACTCAAACAATGAATGAAACAAATTGAATTGAATATTACTGGAGTTTTTTCCCAACACCAAATCGACCAACACCAACACCAAGTACTATTCATTACTACACCAAAGGTTCCAAACAGTGCATCATAAATTGAATTGAAATAAATGAGAAGCAACCATTTCTAATAGTATAGATACATACACAGATTTTTGTGGCTTCATAATTTTTTTAACACTGGTACTTGTATTTAGTTGGACCGACATTCTCACAAGAGATAATTCGGGATTATTTTAAAATTACTCCACTTTACAGCCGTGCATACTCGGAGTACAATATTTGAAGGGGACAGTAGGAAGTATAAATTGTATCCAATATGATAATGATTGATTTTTTAAGAACAAACACAAGCACTACAGAAAAATCCTTAAGGCGATCTTAGAGCGGTGCCTGTGCCTCAAGAAGCAGATTGATCGATTGAAAGTAAAATTCAATTTACCTTAAATTATTTATGGTCATGTTTCCTTCGATAATAAAATCATTCTGATTTTCAAACTCATTAAAATTATTTCATCATAGAAACAAATACCGGAAATAACTGAACTGAGATATTAAAGAACGTGAAACCAGCGCTCGGACTAATTGAGATCTACCTATACCGTCCCATTTTATGTACTTTGAATGCGGGTAGCCGATATTTTTCCACGGTGATATCTTAACTTCTTTATTTAGAAATGTGGTATTTATTCTCTTGCTACCATAGCTAACATAAACAACTATAAAGGCAGCTTTTCTGAGCAATGTATTGGTCACTTATGGCCAACATCCCTAAGTGCCTTGAAGGTAACATATTCATGTCATTTATAGTAATCGTTCCACTAAAAATTTAAATCAACATGAAACAATCCGGGGCAATTATTGATAAATCATTAACGGTTATTATAAACAGAAGTAAGGAACCCATTGCTGAAAGCTATACGCAACCTTAAGAGATTCCTAACAAATTTAGGTGTGTTTCCTCTTGTTTCGAAAAGTTTCAATGATTGGCTTTTTCCAGGCAGTGTCTACTCTAATCGAAAAAAACTGCTATGCATTGGTTATTGAGAAATGATTCGTGAACTTCTGACCTCAAACCTACTAGATTACCAAAAGAGGAACGATTTTTTTGAAAACCACTTTGTTCCGTATTCAAGTAACATTTCATCGTGAAATTTTCACTGAACAGTTTGCAAAACTACAACACGTGTTCATTTATACAATAGCTTTCTCAAACGTAATCATTGTTAGTATGAGAAAGCCTGAGAAAGCTATTGTACTGAATGAACTGTTCAGTGAAAAACTCATAAGCACTACAGAAAAATCCTTCAGGCGAAAGTAGCGATTCACATTGGATTTGAATCGCCAAAAATTAAATCCATTTGGAAAAACGTTCTCAGGAAGTTTATTCCTCATAAACGCAGTTCTTCGAATGAAAGAGTTCTTAAACAGTGAAGTTCGAGGTGTACTTAGTTGAGCCCTAAAACGTTGAGCAGCCATAGTCCGTCGCGTATCCAATGTACCAAGTCACTTGAACACTTCCCGGAAAAGTATCTATAGAAGAGAGACAAATCCCAGACCTTTCTTCAATGTTCCAGACTATCAAGGTTGCAAGTGATGTTCGCGCTTCCAATCAGGCGGATGGCTCTTTTCTGGATGGAATTCAGCAGCTTCAGGGTATGTTTAGAGGCGGAGCTCTATACATGAGAACAATAACTCAAAGAAGGTATAATCTGGGCTTTATAAAGCATCAAAAGTTGCTGAGGTGTGTACAGTTTTCTGGTTCGGAACAATATTCCAAGCTTTTGAGAAGCAGCCTATGCAATTCCAGCGATGTGATTGTGCCAAGACATATTGGTGTCCATTTTAACCCCCAATAAACTCATCGAAGCAGAAAGCAGAATTGTCTGTCCTGTCATTATCATATCCGGTTCGGATACATTTATCTATTTGGAGAAAACCGATTCCTGGATTTTGTGTGACATTAAATTGAACCTGGTTAGTCTCGCCCCAATTCAAAATCACTTCTAGATCCTCATTAAGATATGCAACCTCCTGCTGCCGGTGAAGATGTGCATCCGTTTTTTCAGGAAGCTGGAGAGCCATACACAAAAATGATCCGTTACAAACCATAGTATCGTAGTTTGTCTAGCAAACCCTCATGCCATATACACAGTCAAAGGCCTTAGAAATATCAAAAGCAACAGTTCTTGACACTCTATGTTTCTTGATTGCGATATTCCTAATATGGGAACATACGATATAAGGGCGCCTGTTGATCTTTGTTTCCGAAAGCCATATTCATGATCGCTCTAGATGTAAAAGCCTTCGAAATATTTGAATATATTATTCGGCGACTGGACTATAGTTATTTGTAATATTTTTCTTACCCTTTTTGTGAATAGTTAGGTATACAAAAAGACGTCAAGTAGTACTCTTCTTCTTTTGTTTGAAGGTGGTTGACAATGTTTCGTGATGCATTGTCTAATATGATATAAATTGATTTGAAATTCCTGAAAGAATCTGTAAAAAATTAAAAAGATTAGCTGAAAAAACAATGATTTTTTGGTTGTTGCTTGTATGTTATTTCATTGTAATTTCAGTTTTTTGCTTAATAAAATTGTTTTTTCAGCTAATCTATTGATTTTTTTACAGATTCTTTCAGGGATTTCAAATCAATTCATATCATACTTGACAATGGAAGTCCGAACTGATGAAATGCTGTCTTCTTCTTTTATTCAGTCATAGTTTGTTTTCAAATTGTAGTGTAACGTAGAGTGAGAAGTGAGGTACAGAGAGGGATATCTACTTTTAATAATGTTATACTTGAAATGGGTGGTTTCTGGGTATATATTTGAAGGAAATGTAACAGGTGGTAGAATTGTCTGAAGTTTGAACCGATACCGATTATATGTGTGAACACGTAGTGGTGATTAAAGTAACATTTATGAAAATCATCCATAAGAATAAATCCACCTTTTGAAGTATTAATAGATATTTATTCAAAAGTGGATTAAATGAAATCATATTTTGAAACTGTCAATTTCAACTAATCGTATGATTATGGGGATTTTTACAACAGTTTTTTCATATTATAGTTCAGCCAGGCAAGATCATAAGATTATAAAAATCAATAAAAATGTAAGGACCACTGACAGCATAAAAACAGAAATGAATTGAGTGAATTGAGCACAAGGAAGAGATCGTTTTGAACGTGTTTAGCTGCACTGTAAAACATAGGTTTGTGGTGGCTACTGCTGGAGACTGCTGGCGTCCCAGATCAGCGAAGTCTATTTGGAGGAGTGTAAAACAAAAGCTTTGAGTTTTTTTTATGGTTTCTGGAAATAGGATTTTGATCCTCGGGTGATACCCTGTACTTAGTTATATTTTTTATTAAGGTCATCTTCGGAAAGAGTGGAAAATTTCAGAACATTGACACTCTGATTTCTTCATACAGTCAGTGTCCATTTATTTTCAATATTGATTTAGTATTTTTGTTAATTAACCGTGTTATGAATCACACTTTAAAAGGTAAGACCTCGTTAGTCCTTAGCTCGCACAAATTTCTCAACTTCTGAGAGTTGTTGTTCGTATGGGGGCGACAGCTGATTAACGGAAAAATAGATTTTAAACAGATCGTCTGTTGG
>NW_019291599.1:0-75699 GCF_000500325.1 Leptinotarsa decemlineata
CGAAAAGTTAAGCTCAGTCCTAGAATATGTAAAAAATGGGTGGCCAATAAATTATAAAAGTGAATTGATGCTGTTTGTCAAACGAAAAAATGAACTAAGTATTGAAGATGATGATTTAATTTGGGGTTATCGAGTAGTAGTTCCGGAAATGTTGCAATCTGCTATTTTAGATGAGATGCATAAAAGCCATATGGAAATTGTAAAAACAGAAGCATTGGCACGTTCATATATTTGGTGGCCGTTTCTTAATGAAGAAATTGAAGAAATGTGTAAAAATTGTATTTCGTCTAGGAGAGAACGACAAAACCCTCCAAAGGATGAGTTGACTTTCGAAGTATGGGAACGGCTACATGTAGATTTTTTGAGACCAATCAATGGTAAAACTTATTTCGTAATTGTGGATGCATTATCGAAGTGGTTGGAAGTTTTTTTAATGACTTCAATCAGAAATACAGAAATACAGAGCATTGTAGCACTGGCGAATCCCCTGCCCGTTTGATGCTGGGCCGAGCTCTCAGAACTAGATTAGATTTAATTAAACCCATAAATATACCGGTACGTAAACCCAAACCTATGAGTACTATTAAAGATGATATTATCAAATCACAAAATCGCCAGACGAGAAATTATCGAGGAAAACTACGGGATCATCTTGAAATAGGACAAAAGGTGCTGGTGAAAGATTAAAGAAGGGTTAAACCAGAGTGGACATCAGGAATTGTAATTCGTAGATTAGGAAAAAATATTGTTGAAGTAAGAATACCCAATAACAATTTGGAATGGAAACGTCACATAAACCAGATTTTCCCTGTTCATAATAGCTATGTGAATGTAGGAGAAGTTGAAATCAGTAAGGAACAAATTGTTTTGCCTCAAGAGGTGGAAAAATCGAGCTCTCAATTAGGTAGCAGTGAGGCACCAGGAGCGGTGGTGGGAAAATCACATGAGAGAGATTCAACGATGTCAATATCGAATTATGATAATATCAATTCAACTAGTAGTGATCAAGAGGCTCATATATCTCCCAGTGAATAATCCCATCGCCCCCAGCGTTTCAGAAAACCGCCTGAGCAGTTTGTACCATAGTTATAAGCACAAGAGTTCTAAATTAGAAAGGGAGGAGTGTAATGTCAGTAGGAATGTGCCTGGACTATAATACTTGTAAAAAGTTATCTGTGACGTCCTTGGACAGGGCTCTGTGATTTGGTATTTTATAATTGGAAAATATAGTTATTGAATGAACCTTGAAGGTGTTTCATTTAGATGGATGACATACATAACACAAACAGTGAGAAGTTGAACCAGTGCTTGATCATTCTCTCCTGAGTTTACATGAGCACACATATAAGCCCTATGGATCACCGCTTTTCAGGAATTCGGATGAAATTAGAATTGCAATCAATAATCAAGATGTTATACTAGATATTGCCGAGAGCTTCATTCACATAAAAGGTAAATTCACCCCCAAAGACGAAGGGAAAACATACTATCTCTCGAATAATGCAATTGCATTTCTCTTTGATGAAATTTGTTACGAAATGGGTGGTGAACAAGTGGCTGTTGTTAGAAAATCTGGGATAACATCTACAATGAAAACAATGATATCATTTGGACAATCACATGCTAACACATTATTGACATCTGGCTGGGGACTTTCACAATTGAAACAAGATATCTTGGATACAAACAGTCATGTTTTTAGTGGAAAACTACCACTGAAATATTTGATGGGTTTTGCTGAAGATTACAACAAAAGTATATTGAATGCTAAACAGGAATTGATTTTGATTATCGCTCGATCATTCAAAAACTCATATATAGGTGAGTTTGATGCTGATTTGGAAATAAATAAAATCGAATGGAAAATAAGACATATTGTACCAGATGATAAACACAAGCTCAAACTCTTGAGTAGAATAAACAAAAGCGGTCTGAATGCCAAAATCAAGTTGACTTATCGTATGTGGGACCTCTATGAACTACCATCATTACGTGGGACTTCTTCAGACATATGGGTCATCGAAACAACTAACGCTCTGAAAACTCTTCGTTTTGTCATCATCGCATTCCAAAGTACTACCAGACCTGAAGGTAGAACACTGGATATTACAAAATCACAACTGCCGATATCAATAGTATTCGAGTATACTTGAATTCTGAAGTTTATCCATATGAGCGTTGGAATTTGAATTTCGATAAAGAACTTGATGATCCTGCTCATTATGCTTTTGAGAGTTTCCAGCGAAGTTACTATGATATGAGTGATCCTCTAATGGACATTGGACAATTTAGAGAGAATCCACTATTCATCATCGATTGTTCCCATCAACCGAATGCAACAAAATCATAAACTATTGATATGAAGATTGAGTTTCAGACGAGAAAGACCAAGTTTCCAGACAACACTAAAGTATATACATTAATTTTGCATGATGCAGTTTTAACATACAATGCATTGGATGGTTCAGTTCATATCAGATATTGACACTTTTAAAATAACTTTTCCACTCTATCATGTACAATTTTTTTTCATTCGTAACTGTCTTATTTCATGTATTTTTCTTCATTATTCATATATATCACACTCATTGTTTTGTAATCATTTTCTATTGTATATAATGGGATTTAAATAAATAAAACATGAAAATAATACAAAGTTTTTTATTTGACATTATTTATGATTCACAGAAACATACAGACTATCTAAAATAACTTCTTCCTCATAGTCATCATTTTCGCGACTATCTTCAATTTCCTCTCGATTTTCATCATTCAATTCAAAGTGATGAATAATCCATTCTGGCAAGTATGGTTGGAGGCTATACAGGAATCTTCTCAGGTTCAGTTCAATCATAACACCACAAAGTTGCCACAATTCCAATTCATTATCCAAAAATTTGTTACAAACCTCTGCATCACTCCGATCGTTCTCAGCATCACTAAGACATAGTTCGACTTGTTTTTCATCATAGCATACACTCATATCGTAAATGTTTGCATGTTCGGCTCCATCACCCAACACCTTCAATTTAGACGACAAATGTTGAACCGATGATTTGAGATCTACAACATCGATCCAATCTTGACTTGCACACTGCATCCACATCTTTGAATGGTGGAACTGAAATCGAATAAAAAAAAACAATAAGCAACCTCCAACTTGTTTCCATGATATAATACTCGCATTTCCATTTTACTCGTAGTTATAAAGTGAGTGTATTCAACTAAGTTAGTAATATTATAATTCCATATAATTATCATCTAATATATGAATATTATTGAAACAAAAACAAATTCAGTATAATTACTATTATTATTCAATCATATTGAATTTGACTAGAGATCGCATTTTAATGCCAGCAAAACTTTGTGGGCTATGACCTAAAGAAATTCACTATAAATAATACGTCATCGTATATTCACCATCCGATGAGTTGATACAAGTTATATCGGCATCACTGAATTGCAACGAAATACGTTTTGGTAGCCATGTTCTCAATAATTCATCATTGCTTACATCTTCCAAAGTTAATAAAATTGATTTACCAAACCGTGTAGATATTTTTAATTATTTACACTTCATCAATTGGCAATGATGATAAGGCATTTTGCTCTAGTATTTCAACCTCCTGTACAATCGAATTATTGATTTTATTTCTACTTTTGAAACGGACATGATGAAAATATGTATGAAAATATAAACAATTTCCAACAGACAAATACACTCACTGTCTTCCTTCTATTACGAACTGAATAACACTCTACCAATTGCTAACTGCTGCAGATATATTCGTCTACTGATTTNGCATATTATTCATTTATGGAGAGTCATCTCCGATATGGAATTTCTTTCTGGGGCTCAGGCAGCCAGATTTTGATGCAGAGTATATTCGTTATCCAGAAAAGAGCTTTGGGAATAATATTTAAATTGAAGATGCGTGACTCGTTTAGACCACTTTTCTGCAAAAATGAAATGTTAACAATATTTGAAATATTTTTTCTAGAGACTGTCTGCTTACTTCCCAAACATGAAGAAAAGTTTGAAAGCCATACAGAAAGGTCTACGCGTAGCGATAAAAACTTACCCTTCCACTGCCCACATCATCTTTGACCAGGCAGTCTCAAATCTATAGAAGTAGACAAATATATAATCATCTACCAAAACATCAGTTAATGAACTCAAAAAATCAAAAAAATCAGTAAAAAACCTTGCTTTGGCAAAACGCTTCTACAGTTTGGAACAGTATTTTGCATACTAATTCTAGTCTTTTGGTATATCACGATGTATATTACGATTTATGTCAAGTAATTTCGAAATTGTGTTGTTTCATTAATAACATATTTATACATTTTTTCTCATTTTTGATATTTTCCGAATGTTTTTTTGTCTGTTATTTCTAATCTCCACTGTATTTTTGTGAATACTATATAGTCTTTCCCGTACAATATTTCTTTGTCTTGTTTTCTCTCAGATATAATTTGTAGGTATTTAAATAGCTTTTCATCAATATTTTTTCACTAGTTTCTTTTTTATTTCATTCCGAACGGGAGGTGAACTTTTGCAATGAGCAGATTCATTCTAATGCACAAAAAATTACATGTTGATTCCGTTTGTCGTAACAATACGTGTTTCACGATGTTTCTGATATATTGTCACTTCATTTGAGTGATTCATCTGGAATAGATGTTTCAGCAGCCAACACCTACATCCAATATTGTTTTCAATAAATAAGGTTCGAGTTCATCGTAGAAAGCCATGTGGAATATTCATTCGTCCCTTAGGCGTATTCCATTAAATCATATTCAATCGTACATCTGACAGAAGAAATATTTAGAGTATTTCTATCTCATGTTTCGTTTCCATTAGGTTCGAATTCTCGGATACAGTCAATAAGTTCGAATTCGGAAAGTATATTTTTCTTGCTCGCTTTACGCTCTGCGCGCCTCGAGCTGTTTGTATAAACAATCGGAACTTGATGCTTTCGTAATTTTTTTGCGCTGACTCTTTTCATAACAAGGTTAAGTATTCGATAACTCATAATCGATCGATCACATTTTCGTATATTTTCTACGTTAAATTCAATTTTGGACATAAAATAAAATCATTCCGAACTTACCCAACTTAGCAAGTTTACTGCAATTCTCACTAGGAAATATCAATAAAACCGAGACAAGTGCGCCACTATAAAAGAGCTACTCTGCTTCAAAACACCCTTGAATGGTGGGGTGTCACCCGAGGAGGTAAGAGTCCTCCAAAATGAAGATCTTATCTCAAATCATGCTAAAAACGGATCTATGACTCTCAGTCCACTCTGTGTCACTAACGGATCCTTCGAAATACCGGTGTCCTCTCATCGTAGATAGCCTTGTCACAGTTATGTGAGGCTCTCCCATAATGAAATCCTACCCCTAGCTGCATGTTGGACCCTCCATGGATCATGAAGTGACCAAGAATGCAGAGGAGATCGATATGAACATATGCTCTCCCTTTAACATCAAATCAAGAGCAGTAGCTCTTTCAAGTGTAATTTGAAATCTCTGGCATGAAACGAATTGATTGAAAACACCAAAACTATTTTCAGTCTGAAATGAATGGGTATATTTTGAGGAATGATTTTTTTTGGAAGAAAGATTTTGGCTTTCAGCTTATCCAAAATCATTTTCTATATTGTATAGCAATATCTGATTCAATTATATAACGGATGTTTGGATCACAAACTGAATAGAGAAAAGTGTTTTTTATATATGATATCCTTTGAATTTTGTATATTTTGTTTTGTGTTCATGAGTATTTGTTGGTATTTTTGTTCCGTGTAATTTTTCGTCAGTGTAATTCAATGTCTGTATGGTGACAGTTGCTTCGGAAGTTTGTGTCTGGAAGTTACCCCTTTCCATGATCTACAAATCTTTGTATAGAGTTAATTTTTCAAATAGATCGATTTCATTCTATCATTGGAAGATTTTTTTTGTATGAAGATGGAGAAGTAGAAAGCCAAACCCTTTCATTGCCATAAGTAGTTTCAATCATCTCCTGATGATGCTAACTTGGTTAGCGAAACACGCGTCACCAAACTGTATTTTTGTATTGGTAAGGTGATATCTCACTGTGCTGAGCGGCAACTGCTTAAGCTAATGTTGATTCATTCAAAGCAGAAACGAAAGACTCATGGTTCCCTGAATCTAATGTATACTTAGGTATTACCGATGTGCAGATGCCCTTGTTGTGGGGGTCTGCAATGGACATTTTCCATCACCAACAACCTTAATATGTGCGCAATGCCGACCATCTCATAGACATATTGAAAAAACAAACCGTTAGTCCGGACGACATTCTTGTCAGCTTTGATTTAACCTCTTCACACAGGTACCCACTGGAATGGCACTAGGGATAATCAAAAAGAAATACAAAACGGAAGAACATATCATCACCTTGGCGAACCATTGCATCAAAAACACGCACTTCATCTATAACGACCAGCGATACAGACAAATTAAGGGGCAGCAATGGGCTCGCCACTATCACCCGTTGTTGCCAATCTCTTCATGGAAGAAACCGAAAGCAAAACAACAGCAACATCACACTTGAAAGCGACACCAGAAACTTTCAAGGTTTTTCAATCACTTGAATAAAATCCATTCACGGATCAAATTCACGAAAGAAGGTGACCAGCTCCCTTTTTTCGAAGGGTTGATTATGAAAAAGCCAGACGCTACACTAGGCCACACGGTATATCGAAAATCTACACATACGAATAGGCACCTAAACGCAAATTCTCACCCCCAACCAAAACAAATTCTCTCGGTAACAAAAACACTGATAACACATTCGAGGAGACTGGCAGAAAACGCTCAAAGACAACAAGAGTGGAACACCATCGAGACAACTCTACGAGAGAAAATGATGAAAGCGGCTCCCAAGACCACACGAAAACAGCAGAAAACTCAAGATAGATTGATCATTACAACCAAATTACCATATATTGACTCGCATATTGTCTATATTGCAATTAAAGCCAACAAAGCTCTTGGATTCCTGATCAGAACTTGTCACGACTTCAGAAATACTAACTCTGTTTGTACACTTTACATGACTTATGTGAATAGCCAGCTTGGTTCTGCTTCAGTTATTTGGAACCCCCTGTATATCTCATATATTGAAAGACTTGAATGTATACACAGCAAATTCGTCACCTATATCAATAGAAAATTCTTTAATAATGTCAAAGATCCATTACAAATTAAAATACAACTCAATCTGATATCTTTGGCGGACATACGCCAAATAGCTGATATTGTCGCAACTTAGTACTCGCTTGGCTATTAATGAGAGGATTTTATTCGCTGTTTCACCCATTCATCATTCATCCAAAATAATGAAAAAACTCATTTAGAAACTTAATTAGATATGTATTGTAAAGAAACGAAAAAAATACTTTAAGAATAAACTCACATTAAAATGTTAATAAAAAAAAATACATTAAAACACCAAAAACTCACATTATACTGCCACCCAGCAGGATTGAAGAGAAGGAGGATACTCAAATGAATTTCTGAATACTGTCTGTTCCTGATCCTGAACTCCCTCAGTATTAATGAAGATTTATAAGCTGACATTGCAAGTTTTATACGATCACTGTACTAAGATAACATGCTCAGCATGCAATCTGTGCAAATTTTGCGTATTTGGATATTGTTTTATAATTCTTTATCCTGTGATCGGATCAATTTTGATGTCTATGAACTTGGAAGATGGAATTCTGAATACTGATTGTTTTTGTTTTAGAATATTGGAGTTGAGGTTGGAACATCTTTCAATTTATGTATTCGCTCGAATGAATTTGAATTATTTCATGATTATTTTTCATATTTGACAATATCAAGTTCCTATATAAAATATCATTGATGACTTTCCAAAAATCATCCTTGAAGATTCTGCAGATATGCCCAATAGAATCTTCCATGGCGCTACTGCCATTCACAGAAAATGATATGATCCACATCTTTGCGAAACTCAAAAACAAACACTGCGCGGGACCTGACGACTTTCCTTGCAATGTAATCAAAGAATTCAGCTCATTTCTATTATCATCGGTCACCCATATTGTGAACTTTTCATTCTTCACTAAACTCAAAACATCAAAAGTAATACCTGTGCACAAAAAAACTGTAGAAATGAATTGGATAATTATAGGCCAATCTCTTTAACACCATCATTTTCCAAAGTTTTTGAATATTGCATGCTAGAAAGACTCAATCCTTTCATAGAGAAATTCAATCTAATACCAACCGAACAGCATGGATTCAGAAAAGCACGGTCAACTACTACAACTACAACTGAGTCTATAAACAATATTCTGGAAGAGCTTGACAAAAAAAATGTCCAATTGGAGTATTCTGTGGCTTAAGCAAAGCCTTTGATTGTGTACCACACAATCGGCTACTAGACAAACTCTGGGCACTCGGCATTAGAGGAAGAGCACATGATTGGTTCAGCTCGTTTTTTGCAAATAGAAATCAATATATATCATTATCTCATAACGAGAAAGATCTTATCACTACACACTACTCCAGTACACTACCTGTGAAAGTAGGTGTTCCTCAAGGATGAGGAACACCTGAATATAGATGATACATTAAATTGGAAAACCCACGTATCTACTCTAATAAAAAATAATAACACCAAAATATTTCAAATACGCTGTATGCATAAGGTCCTGACAACTCCAGTAATGAGAAATTTCTATTTTGCAGAAATTCAGCCGAGACTGGCATACGGAATCATAGTATGGGGACAATCACCTGCTGCCAAACGTCTGTTCATTACACAGAAAAAGTGCATTCGCGCCATGTTTTGCAAACCCCAAACAAAATCTAGTAGACCTTCCTTCAGAAAGCTACAAGTATAACCCTTTTTTTCTCTTCACATATTGAAAACTGCTTGTTACATTTACAAACATAGAAATAATTTGCTCTGTCGTAATGACATTCACGGTCGTTCCACCAGAAATCGACATTTGCTGAATACTCCTCTAAACAGATTGATGTATCACAAAACGGTCCTCTAAGCATCGGAATTCGAATTTTTAATAAAATTCCTCAAAACATCAAAGATGAACCTACCTATTTCAGATTCAGGAAGTCACTGAAAAAAGTACTAATTGAGGGTGCACTCTATACTTTGGAAGAATTTTTTGGTATATAAATCACTGATAGTATATTCTGTCATACTCTGTGTGTGATTGCATATTTTATCTTGATATTTAAATGGTAGTGTACCTACTCTGTCTGTACTTGTACTTATCATTTTAACGTTTTACTCTGTAATTTTGCATTTTGTCTCTATAATCCAAATTTTAGACATGTCTTATACCACTTGTGGTCTTCAGATCATTAATGAATTTCATTTGATTTGATTTGAATAATAAATAATTGTTTGGACAGCAGTTCTATATTGAACCAACTTTTGATAAATGTACCTATGTACAATACCAGAGGATTATATTCATTCCAAACAAATCAAAGTAAAACTAATTACTATTTGAATTCTCCCCTAAATAGGTGTTGTCAATCCTACAACTCTATATTCCTCCAAATCAATAGAAATCGACATCTTTTCTGATTCCCTCGCAACCTTCACGACGTCTCTCAAACGTTCATACAATCACCATTTTCACATCTAACTATTGTAATTTGCACTGCACTGTACTATTATTCATAACACGACATTGCATATTATTTACAAGAATCAAATCATTCATTGTTATTTTCACCTCATCATTTGTGAATACTATTTTGGGTTTATCCCATTTTGTATTCCACTGAAAATAAATAAATAAACAGACAAAATATTGAATTCTCCGCCAACACAACATAGCAACTTCATTCCTACTAGAATATTTTTCTCATAGCTGATAGTATTTGCTATATTCGCACAAATTTTTTTTTTCCATTCATCCATATACATTATTGGAAAGTGAGAAATTGAAATTCTCATGTTTTTTTATCACTTGTTTTTGTAACTAACGTTACTGCGGTAATAAAAATTAATATGTCATTGTTCAAAATTGTTTATCCTTATTTTCCAGGAGAGCTCTCATTAGAAAGCAATAGAGAAACAGTATAGTGTAGGTGTAGAGAATAAAAATACGTCACAAAAAAAGTATCATTTGATATCACATCGTATTTGAAAAAATATGGGTGACTCAGAAGTTACCTTGGCATGTGTTTCTGATACGAACATTTTGAGAAAAATCAACTTTCATGATAACATATTGGAATATGAAAACTAATCCTGACCACCGTGTATTAGTCACGTTTTACACATGTTTGGCATCATCTCTGATTGGTTTTCCACATCAATTCTCCGAATTCGAGGAATCACATTTCCGTTGAAGCAAATGAAAGAAAAAATATTTTATCACTTGAACCTCAACGCAGTCCCAATATAAAACTTCCACAATGTGGAAAGAAAAACAAAATGATGTAAGAGCTAATTTCTTTTCACTCAATTCCTCGCCCCCAGCCACCCCAACTTTATAGTCTCAAATGGCAACTCCCTACTTGTGATACCTTATCTAAAAGCACTTGAGAAATGATTTTCAATGGTACTCTACAAAGCTTCATTCGATGTATGTAGTAGTTTTTGGTTCATTGAATAAAAAACTATTCATTTGAATTTAAAAATTTAATTTTCTATTAATAATTCAAGAAAATTTCAAAATAATTTTAATTTTTTTCAGGACAATAACAAAGTCTATTTACAAGTCTATTTTCTTAGATTATTCGTTTCCTCAGTTGCTCTATTGAGTCAAGTTGCGTTTCAAAATCAACAGATGTCAAGTGGCTTCAGAGAAAAAAACCCAGAGGAGATAGGTCCGGGATCTACAAGGCCATTCAATAGGATCTCTTCTTCCAATCCGTTGATTAACATAATTATTATCTAACAATTTTGTAACTGAAACTACTTAATGAGGAGGTCCCCATCCTATTGAAAATGAAATAAATTCCCTTCTAAAGATAAATTTCCGTGTGTATATCTCTGATTCTCTAAGTCATGAACTATCCGAGGTTCGATAGATCTTTCTATCATGTGAGCATACATTTCGCCATTCTTCTTCTGTGAATAATAGACCAATAATATCTTCCAATATACCAACTTTTTCGGGGTATTGCGTATGCTTTTCTCGTCACTTCAGTAACGACATTTTTTTTCATTTGCCTACCCATTTGAGTGAAAAGTGAACTCAAGCAAATATTTTTGATGAGCCGAGGTTCTGCGATAATTCTAGCTGTCATAATTTCACAAAATTCAGTTCTTCTGTCGGGGTAATCGTCATAAAATTTTTGAAGAATTTGCATTTTATATGGATGAAATTCCACAAATTCGCGAGATAATTCGGTTACTGTAGCTGCCTGATGAGTCCATAAAGTATGATTCATTGAAAACTCTCCGAGTACTTCAATTTGCGTTGCTTTCCATTTTTTATTTGTAACAGTACCAGTTTCTTGCAATTTTGCTACTAGTTAGCGAATGTACACGTGACTTACATTTTTCTCCGGGTGCCTCTGCTTGAATATTTCAGTTGTTCCTAATAATACAGCTGTATTGTACACCATTGTTGCGGATGAAAATTATATTTCTCGTGTACAAATTATCGAAATAAAAATCAAATGTATTATTATTAGGAGTATCGTTTACTGTCTCAAAGTGAAAAATGCAATACAGAATACCTCTCAGAAACGAATGTTTCAAACACTCTTTTTCATTACTTTCACTTATCAACTAAAAGTTTCAATATCATACCACATCTAACGTAGCTTTGTAGGGTACCATTGAAGAGCATTTCTCATGAGCTTTCAGATAAGGTATCACAAGTAGCGGGTTGCCATTTAGGATTATAAAGTTGGGGTGGCTGGGGGCGAAAAAGTAAGTGGAAACAAGTTAGCTATTGCATAATTTCGTCTCCCCCTCCCTATTATGTAGGTTGTTTTCAGCGATGTTTTTTATTTCATTTGGTTGCTCAGATGTACTCATTGAAAATTTTCAAATTGTCACCCTGTATATCAATTTTCTAGAATTATTCGATTTCATCTATTATGTGTTTTTATATACAAATTAACATTTTCGAATGGAATTTTCATTTTCATTTATTATTTTCATTATCGGATAAATCAGTTATTAATTACTGTGGTTGATTATAAGACCGAAACAATGGGCTTATGGTATGAGAAATTAGAAAACTGCATCGATTGTTGTTCTATGTCTTGTGATAGCCTTATTTCGGTTATTATTCTAATAGTAGTTCTAATTTATCTTTTTGTAAGTTTACCAAGAGTTGTTCACCATCGAACGTGAAATCGTCATTAAAATCTCTTGCTAAAATTAGTGGCAACATGTTGTAGTTTTCTCCTAATTGTTCAGAGCCTACTCGACCGTAAATGTGTGCTCGCACCTCTCTCTCTCTCTAGCCTCTACAGTAATACCAGAAACGTAACTCTCTCTCTTTCTATATTCACTAACTCATACCTACTTCTCAACTTCCGTTCGCCTCCCTCGATCACACTTTTCGTAACGCTCTCATCACGCATTCACCAACCTACTTCCCAAGTAAAGCGCGCGAAATAAAAAATATGTTATATGTTTCTCCGTTAACCAGCTATCGCGCCCCTACGAAAGACAACCCTCAAAAGTCGAAACTTGTGCGAGCTAAGGACTAACGAGGTCTTACCTTTTAGCGTGTGATTCTTAACACACGTTGGACGATAGCAAGTGGAAATGGATCTTTCAGCCTGGGGCTTGAACCACCGACCAACACGGTGGTTGATTAAGTGAGTCGAATCGACTGGCTACCGACCGATCAGATAAAGAAGTTTCACTTCAAAAACCTCTTCACCCTAATTATCAAACTGACTTTCTAATGCCGTAAGAAAAGTTAAGAAGATGCTTACCACAAGAATCTACCACACCTTCAAGTATTCCAATAGAAAAAAATTATGAATACAAGGCCAACCAGGTGTTAACAAACCATTGGCGACTACTGAAAGTTTAATTTGTGTAACACTGTATAAGCCCCAAAATCTGTTCAATAATATCACTTTCTGAAACGACATCCATCATCTCAACATTTGGTTTAGATCCAGATTCACCCAAACTCTTCACCCCATTACCCAATTTCGATTTTATGTCTTACACGTTTGCACAATGGATTTCAGATGAATTCAAAAGTTTCAATATTCCGAATTCCGAAAATCACATCACAAGTTGAATTCACGAATGTAACGTGAACTTATGATCTCTCACACACAAACTATCTAAAATATTTCGAAGTGGAACTTGCTCATGACTTTTTTTACTGTATTTTTGTTTTCATTTCAATATGTTTTCTGTATTGAGTAGGCGTATGAATGTGAAACCTGCACTCTGGTAATTGTTACCACTCTTTCTTACAAGGTTGAGTGGAAGAGAGCATTCGTATGTTTTCTAAATCTACATTTCAGTGGACCATTTTTTTTTTCTTCTACTTATTCATTTATTCGTTATATCAGTTGAATCGTTCATCATTGTTTTTTGTCTTCATCTTCACCAATTTTAACTTGAGGAATATTCGCAATAGGTCCTGAAGCAAGGTTTTTTTTCTGCCCATCAATGCGAGATACATTGTTTTACCTGAATTTTGACGAAATTTACAAGGCAATAACTCTGTTCTGAGCCGAAACCTGCTTTGTTGAAGTAGTTCTTCAGTTTTCTTCTCGGACTGTTTTGTTATAAATGTTTCCCCGTGTGTTTTTTTAGGTAAATTACAGTACTTTTAAAGTTTTTTCTTATACTCAGTTCTTCATCTGATTCCATACCAAAGATTTTAGGCATATATATTGTTGATAATCTGATGACGTCTGACATATTCATTAGCATTTTCGTTACATGTAATTGCTCAGCGTCCTGGCTTCGAGTATGGAGTCAATCTTTATGTTGTTTTTCAATTTATCATTGCTTCAAGATTGTAAGTGGAAAAATTTTGATCGTCTCATTTTATTGAGACCTGGAATAGATATCCTTACGCATTGCAACATTGTATAAACTTCAGACATGCTGCTGTTGGGCTTGTTTTCCATACACCTGCTATTTCCATATGACTGAGTCTCTTTACCATATTCAGTCTACTCATAGAGATAATTTGTTTCATATTCAGTCAACCCAGCATGCATGTTACCCCCTTTCATTCTATATAAACGGCTTCCCACTGCCAACCGAACATATATGCCTACATTTTTTCTGTCAGAATGCCGCATCAGCTTGTCCATTAATAAGCTTCGGGTTTTGAACTGATAGAAATAATTATGAAGATACAAGGGCTGAACTTTCGCCCTTCAGAAAGTAGAACAGTCCAGAACATTTCGGAACATTATGAAATATTGTGAAATGTTCGGGACATGTCTGAAACATTCGAAAAAGTCACAAGAATGTCATACATTATTGTAGAACAATCAAGAGAGTTATGTGGTTTGGTTGCTCTGTATCTGTCATTCGTAGAGAATAATTTTGTTTTCACCTGAAGGGCGTGCTTTAGAAGATATACGGACTGAATGTTTTTTCCTTTAGAGAATTCTATCACTGTCCAGAATATTCGAAAGTACTCGAAAGCCTTCTAAAACATCTCACAACATTCAAGGGTAGTCTGAAACGTTCGGAAACATCTTGAAACATCCCAGATTATCGTGAAACGAACAGGAAAGTTATAGAGAGTGGTAGCCCTCTATACTCTACCGAAAAAGTTTGCGTCTTCACCTGAAGACTATGCTTTCGAAGATACAGAAGTAATTTTCACAGAATATTCGAGAGTATTTGAAAGAATTTCATTACATATCAGACCTGTCGAACATTCTGAAATGTTGTGAAGTTTTCGTTGATAGAAATTCACCTATCCAACTGGATACAACTCAAAACGATTAAAGATTAGAAAACTCAGAAACACAATAGCAACACAAACTGAAAAATAAAAAATAATTCGAAACTAATTAAAGATTGTGTTTGACATCCTATGGCTTGATGTAACTGATGACTTTTAGTAAGTCTGAAATCAGAATGGAAATACAAAAAAAAAATTTTGTCAAAAAGCGTGGGGTGCTAAATATCCATTGTTATGAATACTTGGTTAGGAGCTGTTTGCCAGATTGGCACCCCACGCTTTTTCAATAGATTTAATCTGATTTCAGACTTATTAAAAGTCATCAGTTACATCAAGCCGTAGAACCTATTATCGATGTTAACACAATCTTGAATTAGTTTCGAATTATTTTACACTTTTCAATTTGTGTTGCTATTGAAGTGTGTTCAGTTTTTTAAACTATTATTATTAATGTTAATGTTCTACTTTTCAGTTTGGCTTGATATTTCAAGCCCATTTCTTTTAATGTCAAATTTATAGGCATGCACAGACAGTGTGGTTGTCTCTCTTGCTCTCACACAGAGACTATGTAATTATTGTATTGTCACCGATTCTTGATAAGTGTACAAAATTTAAAATAGTCATTCAAAGCCATTCACAGTTAGTCAATATCGGGTCCATAGGAGTCGGTTACAAACAAACAAATAAACAAACAAGTGAAGCTAATATAAGCGTGTTAATAAAAATGAGACCTCAATATTCAAAGTGATTTACTATGGTAGCAGAGCAAACACAATTGCTACATTTCTTCATCAGAGATTGATTATCAGGTCGCTGGAATATACATAATTTCTCGCACGACAGTTTGAATTTTGCGATAACTTAAACGATAACATTTAAGGCAACTAATTTGCGATGGGATTGGCTGATACTTAACAAAAATCCGTAAGGTATTCAAGTAACACTTCATTGTAGGATTTTCACAATAACCGCAAGTTCACAAAGCCAAAGCATATGTTTAACTATAGAATATCTCCCTCAGACGTCTCCTTACTGAGTATGACCACCGCCCCGACTGAAACAATCCACACAAAACTTTATCGAAACTTTTCTCCTGAATAACTTTGTCCATTAATGAAAGCCGTATGAAATTTGTTTGGTACGTAGTCTTAGAGCGTATCGTATTCAGAAAGATAGACCGCGGGGTACTTCTATTAGGAGTATGCTGTGATTAATATATTTCAGCTCAGACTAAGAAAGTTTTGTAATGTATAAGTCCGTCAGCTCATGACTAGATTTCATTATACAATTTTTTATAAATTTCTCATTCATTTCCTATCAATTTTATTATAATGAAACATTCAGAAAAATAAATTTCAGTGAATGTTCAGAAATGGATTTGAAAAGCTTTCAAAATCTTCATTCACTTCTGTTCCAGTGTGAATATAAGTCCAAAGTCTTGTTGGTTATTCAAGATTTTTGGTCAACAAATTGAACAGACTAGGTGATCAACTCATCAACTTTATGAATTGAAATATTTCGTGAATATCTTCAGAACTATTCCCAATGATGTATTCTGAATGAATAATTGGATAAGTCGCTTATTAACATTATTCATGATATGAAATTAATTCTTGGGGACTCAAGTGAGTTATATGAAAAACTTATCACTTCATATTTCTCTTTTTATTTCATACTCCTACGAACAGCTGGAATCTGGCACCTGGGAAAAATATATTGCAACATTCCCAAAACGAACATAGGAGAACAATTCAGAGAATATCGATAATGGACAATTGAAGCAGGGTGTATTTCGTATCCTGTTAAATGAACTGGATTTTTTCGTTCTCAATAATATCCCATACACGCCTGAAATACTGATATTGGATGCTCAGTATTTTCAACGTTCAGAATATTCCTACGTTAGCAACATCCAACAATTTCCCATAATTGTGTTTTTCGTTTGGGAAATATTCTTTTGGAGATAGTAAAACTCGTACATAAATATTTTCTTTCGCTCCACCTAATCTCAGAATATTGAATACCCCAAAAATGTCTGATAGCTGATATTAAAAAATTGGTTGTAATGGTAATCCTGAAGATGACGATATTTTGGTATTTTAACATTCGTGAATGAAATATTTTCACAATTTCTAATGAATGTATAATTGACTCTTTAAAGTTATCTACCATAGACAAAGATATTTGCCAAACAGAAATATATTTTGTGGGATAATAATATTACAGTTTTGAAAATATTCTATTTTGTGACGAGTTGAAACGTAACACTTCCCAATAGAAAAAGCAACTTCCACAGAGCTTCTCAGAACCGACAAATCTCAATTTGACCTATTCTTGTATTGAAAGCTACAGAGACAGGGAAAATGGTTCCTCATTTGACACTTGTTGACAGAACTTGGTTTGGCTCATGATTGCATGGTGATACTGGCGACCCGACAGGACATCGCACGTGTACCAGAAATAATTTTTTTTTCGGCTCAGTGTACATCTGCTTGTCCGTAAAGTTCCTGGTTCAACCTGAAGGGCGTGCTTTCGAGAATATGTAGGCTTGAAGTTTCAACCTTTTACAATTTCTAAATCGATCCAAAGCAATCTAGAGTATTCGTAAGCATTTCACAACATTCCAGAACATCACGAAACATTATGGAATGCTGTGAATGCTCGACAATAGTCTGGAACGTTCGGAGGAGTTTCGAAACATTTCTGGTTATCATGGGTAGCTTTATTTCCGAGAGACATTCACAGCATTCGAGAATATCACAGAAATATTTTGGAATTTGCTGAAATGTTCAGCAATGAACTGGATCGTTTGGGAACATCTCAGATCACTGTGAAACGATCAAGAGAAATATATGCTGTAGTAGCCCTTTATTGCTTACCCATAAAAAACTTTTCAATTTTCACCTGAAAGTCATGCTGTTGAAGATATGGTAAGTTGAATTTTCACCTTCTGAAAAATTCTAAAACAGTACTTGAGGACATTTCTCAACATAACAGATAATTGTGAAACATTCGTAAGAGTTCTAGAATAGTCTTGGACCGTAATCAAAAAATCCAAGAAGTAGGTTTGCTGTTTTATCTGAAGTGCTCGCTTCTGAAGAGATGAGTAGGTACTGATAGTTGCGCCCTTTAGAAATTACTCAACTAGTCCAGATCGATCAAGGGTATTCAACAACAGTCTAAAACATTTCAGAACATACCGGAATATTCTGGAAAACTGTGGAATATTTGCGAATAATCGTGAACGTTCAGAAATATCTGGGGACATAATAGGTCATTGCTAAATTTTCCAGCATACTCTCGGAAGCTGTGGAATTTTCTGGAATATGTGTGTACCGTTTATTTATTTATTATCTAATATTTCACTTGTTGAAAGGTACAATGAAAAAAAAGATGAAAAAACATATCTACCAATATACAATAACAGAGAAAACGTCAGCTTACAAAAAAAAAAAACTATTTACATTCACAAATCATTTGCCACAATGAAAAAGAAACACAAATAACATGGAGAGGGATAAAATGATGAATAAATTTCATCCAAGGAGTAGCAATTTTACTCAATTAAAAAAGTTTTCAATTTCGATTTAAAAATATTCATATTAGGGGCTGCCTTTATATTTACGTCTAATAGCTTTTCACAAAGTGAGTCGATATGTGGTGTCCAGGTGAGTCTGTAATCAGTTGTGATGCCTAATAAATCAGTTTCTTCAGAGGATTCTACATGAAAATCATCATCCTCATATATACTGAAAATCTCGGACTCATTTGTAACCATAGTAAATCTCATCAGCACAGTTTTAGTTCTATTGAGTTTCAGGTGATTATTACTTGCCCATTTGCTGGTATACCTTTCCAGTAATATCTGATAGAGTTGCCGAGTCTTTTTCTGTTAAAAGGAAATTTGTATCATCCGCATATGTTACCACGTGTACTAATGGAAGTTTTTGAAAATACTGAAACAAGTCATTCGCAAAAATGATGAAAAAAAGTGGTCCAAGTATAGATCCTTGAGGGACACCTTGCTCTATCTTCCGTGGTTCACTCACAGTGTCGTCAACAATAACTCGTTGGATTCTGCCTTGCAGATATGATTTAATTAACTTGTAAGCAGTCCCTCTCACGCCATATCGTTCCAATTTCTGTAGCAGTAGTTCATGGTTCACGGTGTCGAAAGCTCTTGAAAAATCTATAAATAAACCACAAATGTGTAATTTGCAATAAAGAGCATTTATAATGTTTTCACTGAAATCACATAGAGCTGTTTCTGTACTCTCATTCAATGTGAATCTATGTTGGTTTGATGAGAGAATGTTATTCATAGAAAAGAAGGAAATTATTAGATTTTTGATATTCAACTCAAAAACTTTTGATACACTAGAAAGCAAACTAATGTCCCTATAGTTTTCATACAAATTTTTATCAGCCTTTTTATGAATTGGTACAACATTAGCAATTTTCAATTTGTCAGGAAACATTCCATATTCTAGTGATAGGTTATTGATGTGATGCAGCGGATATGATAACTCATGAGCACATTTTTTTAGGAGCTTGTTTGAAATCTCAACATAACCACTTGCAGTCGAGTTTTTTAGTGTTTTTAACAAATAAATTATGTCAAATTCACTAATGGGAAGCATAAAAAAAAAGTTTTGGCAGATGGGAACATTATTTTTCATAAATTTAATGTATATCTCATCATGACACTTCATAGGGAAAAAAAGGGCATTGAAATTATTAGCCATCTCGATTTTTGATATCTCAACATTACCATCATTGATTTCAATGTTATTGCTTCGTTTGTAATTTTTCCCGAGATGGTTAATCATCTGCCACATTGATTTCGACTTATTGGATTTTGCTATTATATGATCAACATGGCGTTTATGATTTTCCTTCAATCCTTCCCTATATATTTGTGCGAGATGCTTGCTCACAGTTTTATACCGATCATCTTTCCTGACACACTCTGAATAAAGCGAAACCAAGCCTTTGAGTTCCTGGGTGATAATATTAGAATTTTTTTTCTTTTTCTCTGTCCACGAAAACGAATTGGTGGAAAAGCCACTTCAATGTAATAATGAATTGTATTATGGAATATATCATACGCAAGACTTGGGCAGGTAATGCCATCAAGATCTTCCCACGACTTTCTACCAAGTAGATCTTTGAACAATTCTATATTTTCCTCTGAGAACACTCTTCCAAAATTACATGATTTTTCATTCCGTATACCATTTTGTTCAGTGGAGAATCTTATCATTTGAGCAAAGTGATCTGAGATGTGCAAGTCTCTCACAAAGACTTCCTAAGCATTTTCATTTTCAATAATGAAATTATCAAGGCAAGTACTAGTGCTTGCTGTTGTACATGTTGGAACAGATATCGTATGCTTCATGTCGAAACATGCCAGCTGGTCTTGAAATAGTTTAAAATTAATACTATCCACCATGAAATTTAAATTGAAATCCCCGCCTACAATTACATTATTATTATTTTCATATTCGGATAATAGGGTGAGTAATCCATTAAACAAGTTCAAAAAAGTGATGAAATTACCTGATGGAGGCCTATAGATACATACAAGACATGTAATTGATTTTGCCAGCTTAATACCGCAGCATTCAATGATTCCCTCTACACAGACGCCAGACAAATCAAGCACAGATATTTCCTTAGCTCGTTTCAAAAAACTTTCCTCTGAACATATTTTCGGTGTTGCTTCGTTTCTGAGATAAAAGGCGTTGAAGTTAAAAAAACCGTTTCCATGAAATGTTTAGCCCAAACGAGATTGAAATTATTAGGTCCAGTGGCGTCTCAGTTGTCACCACAGCCAACAATATTGAGAGAAAAAACAAACGCTACTGACTTTTCGTAGTTTTTTATTTTTTTAGATCAAGCAACTGTAAATAAAACTTTTTCGTCACTTGTGTTTTCTTCATAACAAGCTTCGTTTTGAGAAAAAAAATCACTTCTAAAAATTATCCATGGACAACATAAAATATAAACCAAAAGTAAATGATAAACAATTTCGACATTGAAGTTAATGAGCAACATGTACACATTCTGATCAGATACAAGACTGCATTCGATTTGTCATTGATTGTCTGACACGTTCCAAAAATAACTGCGGTGTTCTTACGACGTTGTAATTGTCAATTATTCGATTCCTCAAGTCTTTCACATCTAGTACAGGAGTTTCATATACAAGAGCCTTCAGATCAATCCAGAAATAGAAATCCAGAGGATTCATATCAGGACTGTGAGCTGGCCAATTTTGAGGTTCTCCGAGGCAGTAGAGCTTGGACCTGCTATATTTGATATTGTTATAGAAGGATTCCTTCAAAATATGTCCATACGGTTTTTCAACTGACTTTCGGCTGCAGTGCAGTTCTTTTGGTATTATTTGAAGGATCTTCGTCTTTCGAATCAAGTATAGCTTCTTCTGGTTCAGGCGTTGTTAGAGTTTCTGATCTTCCACCATCTGCAGTTTTTTTTAAACTCGCAGTTTCACATATTCTTGCATGAAGCGTTCTAAATATATAAGCATATGAAATTTCTCTGTTGAGATATCACCGTGCTTCTTCTGCATTTCCATTCGCTAATCCATACATATCAACCATTTCAGCGTTAGTTACATCATTCATATGGAATCACTGCTAATTGACAACTGTGACTTTCACTGATATGCCAACACTATCACTGTCAGCTGGTTTCCAAAGCAGGTGTTTGCATGATATGCAAAGGCGCTTCACTTTTTATTTCTCGAAAACGAAGCTAGGAAACACAAGCGACTAATAAGTTGTATTTTCAGTTGATTGACCTCAAAAATGATAAACTACAACAAGTCAGTGGCGTACTTTTTTCCTCAATATTGTTGGCTGTGGTGACCACTGAGACTTTACTGGACCTATCAATTTCAATCTTGTTGGGGCTAAATAAGCGCCCCATCAGATAAAATAACTGTAGTGAATTTCAACCAAATCGGTTTGAGTCAATTTATGGTATTTCATAAATACCGTCTAAATGATCATGATGTAAAGGACAAACCAGGGTAGCAATGTGAAGCGGAAGGCAGTAGTCCAACTTCAGAAAAACAAACCTCATCTGCAGGCAACGGTATTCCAATTCGGTTATCCACTTGTAGACTAGTGAAACAATGCGATTCGAAGAATGGTGATGGCTTAATGAATGAGAAGAAATATCAGAATTTTATAAAAAACAACGGTCGCCTTGGCCTGTTCCAACTGCCCTTTAAGTTGGACTTATGAAATCAAAGTTTGTATGAATGAATGAAAATTGATTTTTCCTAGCCATCCGGAATATATCAGCTTTGAAATTATGATTGCCAACATTTTTGACAAAAAATTCAGATCATCTGGAAGTCTTATTCCACTATGAATCACATAATTTACGGTAAATGATTTCAGCATATTTTTCTAGAACAAGTAATGTCATGTTATGATAGCACAATTTTATTACACGATATTACATCCTCATATATCCTCATCAGGTAGAAATATAAACTGTTCAAGGAGAAATGTCTTTGTAGTATTTTTTCAAAAACAAATCAAAAGCACTACAGAAACATCCTTAAGGAGCTCTATGGAATGGAACTGGAATGAGACAAGATTAGTACGATTTATAAATGAAAAACGAATACTTAAAATTAATGCTTCATCACAACATTTGGATATCATTCTGTATATTTGAAACTTGTCTGAAATGAGCGGAAACGAGAAAGACGGTAGGTCTGCTGCATATAATGGTGAAATCAATTGAAAATTCGTAATTGAAATATAGATAAGTCTGAATTGTTCAATTGGTGAATGATGAAATGAAAAAAGATTTTGCACCCACTTACGCCATCTCTAAAAATGCTTACCTTATCCAGGAGAAGTGTATATTTCAATTTAATGTTTCCTTCAATTCTTTCCAGGTTCAACACTCATACGAATGCGTTCAATAAATTCCTGCGCCAGTTATTGATTTTGTAATATCTCAAAGAGTAACCCAGAATAAATGAGCTGTTGATGATCTATTTGGAAATGCTGAGAATTTTCCCTTCTTCCACAGATGGCGACACACATCCGTTTTCCTGATCATAGACTATCGAAGTCTCCAAAACATGTAGGTATAGCATTCCATAAAAAATATTGATTGAGGGAATGCTTGTGTTAGGGGATTTCACTCTTCTGAGTTCTAATATTTTTTTCTATTGTCTGACTCGGCTGAAACCATTGTTCCGTGGAAAGTGGTAATAATTCCGCACCATCTGCGCTAAACTTCCATTGACGTGCTCTACAAAAACTCGAGGGAATGGTGCCGAATTCATTCAGTTTTCAATTGGGAAATGCCAGTGTCGTATTAGCATATACGCATAATGCCCCAGAAGGTCAGAAAAAGTTTTTGAAAAACTATTGATATTAGTTTTTATGTAATATATATGCGTATTGCACCTTTTTCCGCACATAAAAATATTGTAAAAAACTTTTCATAGTAAGCCAAGAAGTAAAGGAATATACATGTCAGATTCGAATGAATTCAAGTAGGTACATGAATAATCATTTGATTCATATGAATTTGTGAGGTTAACATCACGGGACGGAAAAGTTGATATGCCTTTTGTAAATGCAAGTTGTTTGAGTAATGCTGCCAGTTCCTTATAATCCAACCATCAGATATTTTCAACATAGACTTTATCGGCCGGATTAACGATTGAAGCGATCAAAATCCGGGTTGGTAGGCCGTTCTCAAATGGAACTCAAAGCCTTAGCAACGACTGACTCATTAAGAAGGGTCAACGGAATCATTGTTCATTCGAAAAACCTTCGAATATGAGTTGAACAATCACCTATTGAAAGATGTGGCTATGTTGAAATCATTGTTTTGCGTGAATCCAAGAAAGTTAATTTATAATAATAGAGTGTTACTCAATCGAGTGTTAACATGTGGAGTTGATCTTTGGCATGGTGAAAACCAAAATCATCCACCCGTACTTAAGAAGGAACGATATTTACAACTCGACAGGGATTCAAGCTGGGTTTTGAATAATAAGCCTTCATATATTTTGAAAAAATATCTTCATTTCCAACATGATGGGAATCTGCCACATTGCAGGAAGATTTGCAGGATTTTCTGAATAGGACTATGCCAAGGAGATGGATGACAAATTAGGAACCTTTCAAATGGATATCACATTCACCTCATCCTTCTAGTTTTTTCGTTGTGTGGCTCATCAAACATAAGGTATTCAATTCATTTAATGAGTTTTTGTTAGGAAAACAGATGGTTATGAACTGTGGTTCAATGCATTATTCATATTTTCATATTGATTTCCTTCTGTTAATCAGTATATTGCATTTTTTTATATGAAATTTCTTCATCCTACCTTCTTGTGAGAACAATAGAAAATTTAAATTGAATTTTGATGACGTTTCATAGGATAGAAACGTCGATAAATATAGTTGCTGAATGGATCAGACTAACGCACCATTGCCGTGTAACCAAAACTCTTTTGTTTACTGGAACTGGAATAAATGTTATAAAGTGTCCTCCTTCAGTCTGTTTAGGCGACACAATAGTAAATGAATATATCAGTTATGCCCAAAAAATGTTATTGACAATGATGATGTACAATGGATATAGTTATTTTGAATATATTGTATTCCAGAAGTATTTACGACTATATGGCTATGATGTCAGATTTCCTTGAGAATGAAATCAGGTAGGGCCTTCGAGAATAAATACCCAAAAGTGAGAAAATGAAGAAAAGGCAGAGGGGAAACGTGACAAAGCTTGATGCGAGAAGACATTGAATCAACAAATGATTCATGAAAGAGGTGAGAGTGAAATTAAATGAACAGGTCAACACTGTGAGAAGTCTTCTCGCACCAAGCTACATGACCAACCAACAGATTTTTCTTGTTTAAAGGATGATGATTTTCATGTGAAACTGAAAATTCTTCGACTTTTGATACAGAGACAACATTGGCCATGTATTCTCACAATTTGAGACGACAGACAATGTCAAGAGTCAGTGCAATGATTTGATCACTGTCAAGTCAAGTATTGGAAATACTGCAGAATACTCTGGAAAAAATCCTGAAAGGATACTTAAAATTGTGGAATTATGTTATTCCAATGTGTATAACAATATTGAACACATGTATAATAGAGTCAACTACATTTCACAATGTAGACACCATTTGGCAGACACTATTTGGAATATTACAAAACTCCAAAAACATCCGTGGAATGAAGTGAAGTACAAAGCTTCATCGACTCCACGAATAACATGCTGTATTGACAGCTGCCCAAAAATATGGGGCTGTGAAGAATATTCCGAAAGGAACAATGAAGACTCCAGAAAATTTGTTTTGGAACTGTTTTCATTCCGAATCCCGAAGCTGTAATAGTAGCTGAGACATTTTTCTATGGGGTAATTTCCATATGTGGAGTACCTTTGGAAGTATCTTCCGATCACAGTTGGAATTTAGAATCGATACTTAGGCAAAACTTGATGTAAATAACCTCATAGAAAGAATAAATTGGAGAACTCCGAAACGAGAGTTATCAGACATAATTTGTCAGAAACACATAATGACTTAATGGAATTGATGAAATTATCTGCTATTGAAGCGATCAGAAAGCGACTGTACAAATCTTGAGATGAAAAAAAAAAGATTCACTGCAAATTAAAAATACGATGGAAAGTTCCATTCTTGTTGTTTTTTCATTTCGATCTACCTACAGCTGGCTTTTTGATAAAAATATCATTTCACGTAAACTGCGAGTACTCTCAGTCAGAAGATATAGGGCTTCGATCTGGGTACATAAACATACCTTTGCTTAAATATACGACAGGTATTTACAGATGGTGGAAGTGGTGAGATCGACCAGAGGAGAGCAAAGAGATATGATGAATTAATGTAATAGTTGAGCCCATGAATTGATATTGAAATTTAAATAATACAATGAGTAGAGTCCTTGACTATTCAAGAGGAACTTCATGCAGACATAGAAGGTGAAAGAAAAACCTACCCCAAAAATGTTGTGTGCTGTATACCATACACAATATAAAGAATTTTATCGTATATGAAATCACTACCATGAATTGGGATTTAGATTATAAGAAACACTGATTAAAAATGTAATTTGACAAAATATATGTATCTATGAACAGTTCTTCCATGATGGAAACATCAGATGTAACATTTTGAATTTTGTTCTGATTTATCATTTCATTTTGAATTCCGTTTTTGAGTTAGGGTCATATTTGTGAGTTGTATTTTCGTGATAATGCATGAAATCATTGACATGATGATTCACCCATTCATGAAGAGCTCCAGGCCAGAAAATACATATTTGGCTGGTACAACTTGTCTTTCTGGCAATTTTTTTTCACACTATTTCAAAATTGGGGTTTTCATTATGGAATTTGAAATAGGAGTGAAACTACCAACTATTAAAAAAAGTTAAATCATTTGTCGAAATGAATTTTACAACAGTTACACAGATTCCATCTTCTTTCTCCGTTATTGGCAAATGTTCGGAAAAAACAAAGTTCACGCTAGTCGAATGGAATCTGTAGTACCAAATGTTCTTTATGCTACTGCAGGAGTATATTATCAGTGGTACGTGCTTTAACTGTGAGAAGAAAAGTTTTATTCTGAAATCGCAGCAATAATATTTCTATATGGCAAACGTTTATTTCGAATCTACATAATTGTCCCGATCAGAATATCTGATAAATACTTGGCATTTTGGATACATAGGCTATATGAGCTTCATGATGCGAACCCTATTCACTGTATTCAGATGTCATCACAACGGTTTTTGAAAAAATTATCAGACGAATCCAATTCCATTAAATTTAGCAGTTCTGAAATATTTAACAAGTATTGATACCCACTCAGAACAAATTATCTGTCATCTGGCGACTTCAACAATTGCGTTTTGATCTATGTGATAAAATCAATATTAAAAAAAAATGTATTATTCACTGGGTCCAGAGACAAATTTTCTTAAATTTGATGTGGTTTAATCAGGAATTGAGGGAGATTTCAAAGTGAGTAATGAAAAATCATATTTATATAAATGTTTTATTGAATGATATTATTGTCATTAACTTACAAGAATTATACTTGCATGAGGTAAAGATATATAGATATATGCTTTTATATAATTTACACCAATTTTATTACATAACAAATTCAGTTTTAACAGTGTTTAGATGATATTTCCACTTATTTCCTCTTCCATGTATTACTTGAGAAAACTGTATTGTAAACGTGAATATAATTCATATAAATCCACTCATTATGTAATGCAACTCATTAATATTTTTCAGACCAACAAATTTTGTTGATACCTTTCCCAATAACAAATAGGAGCTTGAGCATATCATTTATTTGTAATTGTTGATTGAATAAGTTGTTCGTAATCTGAAATTGATAAAACAATGAAATGAAAACTACTCATTGAGAATTGAACATATTTGATACCCAAATAATTGAAGTCTTCATTTCTTTCACCATTATGAATGTTTTCATTCATTTTCATAAATGAAGTTTCTATATATTGGAAATTTTTTTCTAATGTACAAGATTAGTAATCAGATACTGATATTTGAAAGAGGAAATATGTCAAATTTCTGATATCTCAACTAGACTAATAAACAATATCATATGATTGTTCATCTTATTCGATTATTATCAATAATGTAACACTAAATCATTACACAGTCATTGGATTCGAAACATCTACTATGAACAAACTTAACTGAAATATTTACAATAACAATAAAAAACACAAACAGGATTCAGGATAATTGTGAATTATTATAAAGTAACTTACTGAGAAAATTAACCCAGCCATTCTGTTTGGGGCAGATTGGTGACTTGATATCAACAAATCTTCGAGAAATATTTTTTTCATACTTAGTAGAACATTGAAAAGATTTCTAGTGCAGTAATTCAAAATATCCTGTTATAAGGTTACACGATATATCATTCTACTTTGAATTATTCATGTCGCTAGTTTATGCAATAACAGGACATAGTTTGGTATTTAAAAAATAAAGGAAGAAAAACACATTTTAAAACGTATTTTAATAACTTTACTGTATGACTTCTAACAAAGATGACCTTTGAACAATAACATGTTGATACTACAGTGATATTCGTACAAATTACAAATAGGTCAATGTCAAGTTGACAACAATTAATCTAGGATGATTAGAAATTTTGTGATGATTGCTGCAATTAGTGATACCAACATTTTTTTAAAGAACTTATAGCTTATCTACATCAAAAAATAAAACCCCATGTATATTATGTTTGTATCAAACATAAAACACTTCATTTCGAAAGAATGATAAAATAAAATGTTTCGAAAAACCAGTACAAAAATTTTAACACTCGTGTTGAAACATCAACTGGAAATGGTTGAAATACGATATTTGTATGGAACGGGGGGATTAATTCACCCTCTTCACTTGATCAGTGTCTTGAAACTAACATTCACAATCTAATCGATTCAAAATCTATTGCTGAATATTATTCTCTGAAGCACTGAATATTCAACCAAAATCGATTAATTCATTCATGAATATTCGTACACCATAAAACTTAAAATCATCTCAAAATTTCATGATTGTAACTCAATCTTGATAGGAATATAGGATGAGACTGTTTGAAATACACATTCCTGAGCAATTTTACCACTGATGCAGATAGGATCACGTTTTTTTTTAATAAACCTGAAGGTGTGTAAGCTATTCAAGTCAAAATTTGTAGTTATAAGTGCTGTGTGAAATCATCAGTTGAAATCAGATACTCACAATGGAGTAGAATTTTTTTGGCATTTAACAGCTTTTCAGATAGTTGATACAAATGTTGATGGTAGAAAAGAAATTGGATAGTCATTGGAAGGAGTTTCTGTCAGAATTGAACTTTTGTAAAATTTCAAAAATAATCAGATATGAATCACCCAATAAGTTGGTTTTTCTTCTCTCCATTAGATAAACGTTCAATCCCAATCAAAATAATCTTGCTGATGAAATACATTTTCTGAATCCATTTGCAGTACAGCTAGACGGGTAAGACGAGTCTCATGATATTGCCGTTTTTCTCCATGATAACGCTGACTTTTTGAAGATACCAAACAGAGAGGATTTAGCTTCCACAATAGTACTGTCTTGAACATTCAAGTAATAAATTTCAGCCACTGAGTTTTCAAGTTCAGATCATTATAACTTACGATTGTCTTGATATTGAAAGACGGTACTGAAACATTCAGGGTGAAATGACTTCAACAAAAACATTTTCTCAGAACACTTTTCGCAAGTTGTCATCAGCAGTTGATCAAAATGCATCTACTAATGACGCCTTCTTGAATCTACAAAAAAGGCAACTAATTGAATCTCAGTGGCCGATTCTCTTGGAATGAATGACTGATATTATTTATCAATCTACGCATACTAGTTTCACTCAATTATTCTGCAAGTGAATACCAGAAACATTTTTCTGTCGCTTGGATTTGTATTATTACACGATCACAGGACATCTTCATAAAACTTAAATTACGATAGTCTCACAAAGTTTTGTCCTCAATTCATTGTGCAAAATTTGTCATTACAATATTCATACTTGTTTTCGCAATTATGAATTATGAATTTAGTGAGATATTGGAAATTTCTCGACACAGTCGTTCAGATTGTTAGGATTTTCCTGATGAACGTAACCACTCGAATAGAAAATAATTCTACTGAAACAAAAGGAAGATTATGAAACAGACAAATATGTTGATAATACATGAAACCCCAAATCTTTGCAATAGAAATTGAATCGGAAGTATGTAGTACCACTAGACGTCAGAACGTTATCGATGCTAATCAACAATACTATAAGAGCAACCAGTATAATAAAACTACGAGTCCATAGGACGAGTGGTTTTATCTATTGATGCTTGCTTGGCTGGTTTTGCTCGAAAAAAATGCGTTTGAAAAAATGTACTTCTCTCTAGTGTTCCAAGTTCCAAGATCGAGTGGTATTCGTGAAGATTGTTTCCTGAAATATTCTCAGCTGAATGCAGTGATACAAATTGAGTTAATTGGATTATTGACACATATATCTTAATTTCAGGGCAGCCAGGTTCATTGCTGTTCGAAAGAACTGTTTCATCGATGTAAAAATGTGTTTTAGTGGCCCAGCCTTCAATTGTTTAATGTATCATGAGAATGTATCATAATTCCAAAAATGGCATATGACAAACAAAATAAGCACGCACGATAAAATACTCAAAATTACACATAGTTCTCGATGACAGTTTTATGTAGAGAGATGCTGAGAGACTTGAGTAACCCATTTCTTTCCATATTATATCAGA
This sequence comes from Leptinotarsa decemlineata, assembly GCF_000500325.1. NCBI lineage: Eukaryota > Metazoa > Arthropoda > Insecta > Coleoptera > Chrysomelidae > Leptinotarsa > Leptinotarsa decemlineata. Next base: position 30,297 of record NW_019291599.1, read on the forward strand.
TATGATAACATTATTTTTTCCAGTGATAGAATACAATTCAGGTGTATGTATGTTTCAATAGTTTTCTGTTTACAGTTCTCACAATTTTTGTGTGATCGAAACTAACGGTCATTTTTATTTGAATGAGATTGTAGCTCCAGAATAATCATTATAATATGAGTTTTGTACCTATTGCTGGTAAACTTTACAAATCTTATTGTCTCTATAAATAAGTTCACTAGTAAATATTTACAATTCTCATGAAAATCTTCCTGCAACTCTCCTATTGTTTCAATTAAGTTTATTGTATATTATTATTGTCCAGTATTCACACAGTATTGGCACTTACGGAAATATCGTTGATCACCGAACTGCTGACAGAACCATTCTGATGAAACAAAGCCGTTTTCTACCAGTTGCTTTTTGAATGATTGGTGAAATTGAATGCTTTCAAATGACTTCGGAAACGTTTGGAAATGAGCAAGAACATTTTGAACAAAATCGTTATCATTGTATAAATGCAGGTGGTCGTCAATTTAGACAGTTGATTAATCGAGTTATAGCTGAACAGTATACAGAAAATCCAAAGACATTTCAATTTTGTTTGTTGAGGGCAAGTTTTGACTTGAAAGCCATTCCAAAATTTTCAATCCCATAAATGAAGGTGTCATCTTTTAATCTTTCAAATGATTATGTATCGATAAATACTGCATCGAAAAATGCTTTCGGATCCGTATTTATTGTTGCTTCGTTTTTGAGAATGGTTCAATTAGATATGAAGCTTCCAAATGTCAACAATACGTTGTCTGAAAATGCAAGAGACAAATCAATTTCATTGAAAAACTTTTCTAATTGATGAAGTTGATGCCAGGAAGGTTGTTCGCCAACTTACTTCCATTCAATTTGAAAGTGGTTGACAATGTTTCATTGTGAATGTTATGAGTTATTTGACTGTGTTTGACTGTGTCGGCCACTCAGCTGCACCTTTTCGTCCTATTCAGGTCCATTTGTTCAAAGAAATGGAGCTTTAGAATGAAACAAATATGTTTTCCAAAAACTGTTTCTGGATACGACGAAGGGATGCAATTCACTGGTCTCAGTCAGTCGATTTCAATTATTTTCATTTATATGGCATGATTATATCGCATTTCATGATGCGACTCATTATGAGACCACGAAGGGCGAATTAACAACAACGATTTGAGGTATTTAGTTCAAAGTTGGGTAAACAATATTTCAAGCATTCACTTAATTGATACATCAAATTCAAACTGGAATTAATTTTTTGCATATTTCGAATAACGCATAATTGATATTTCGAAGCTACTTACTTTTCAAACGAGTGAATCGATTTTCTTAAATTAGGCAGCAATAAATAGGAATTCGAAAGTCATTTCTAATGAGGTATAATTCGATCGATATTCTATTGAAAGAAAAATGGGAAATGACTCCTTCGATTGAAGATTGAAGATTTTGTCAAATTTGTACTCCTCACAAACAAATATGACGTTTTTTGAATTTATGCTCTTTCTTTGATAGTTATGCCGGCGGTATGTTTTGGTGGGCTACTCTGTGCATTCAAATTAGTTCAAATGTAGTTTCTAACTGAACTATTGACTGAAAATTCAAACTCCAAAGGATTACAAAACAACCCACACGACGTGTTTCTTGAAAAGTTTACGATGTATGTGAGCCTCTCCCAAAGGTTTGAAAAGTGGAATTGAGAATGCCGGCGAAGAGTGTCTTACTTCGAAGTCACTAATCAACTAGTCAACAAAAATATTGACATCTCCTGATGAAGACTGTGTTTCGTTGACAACCCCTGTAGTTTCCCATATCTCCACAATTCAGAATTCATTCAGCCAAAACCGATGTCTAAATAGACTTAAGTAAGAGGAAACATGATTCGTTAATTCTCCGATGTGGTTCGAATTACTTGGCTAATATTAATTTGTAAGCAATTTCAGTTGACATATGACTCCACGACGAAAGATATCAAAAGAAATAAAGAAATCAGAGCATAGAAAAGAGGATGACATCCTCAAGACAAATGCAGTTTTTCTCATGAAACTGACCGTCTTTTTTCTGTGATAACTCGAAGAAAATCATTCTTGAACTCCTTTCCATTTCTTAAAACATTATAAATCCCTTTAGAATTTCCTTTTCAATTTAAAAGGATTTCGTGTCACGTAAAGATAAAACGTTGCATTAGCGTTAAAGTGACGTTATTGAAAATTAATTCAATTTGCATTTCTCAAAGAAGTTATTAGCATTATTTTGGTGAGAGTATTAACGGATTGATTTAACACTAAAAGTTCGGCTAGGCTTGTTTCTTGGGGATTTGAATCGTAACAAGAACTGAAACTATGTTGTTCCGTCAGATAATGAATTTGAAATGATGTTCGTAATCAAAAAAGTTGTGATTAATGAATATCCTCAAGTAAGAAACAACTTTGAGTATTTCTATCCTATTAGTAACACAATCACTACTTCATTGTGAATTTTTGTTTGTTAACATATGTATTGTGCACTCATATAAGTATAGGTAGCTGTGGATGAGAACAATCAGAAAGTTGCAGATTGAAATTTTCATTTTGGTCAAACCGTCACACATTTCAAATTATTTTTATATTAAAAACTGCCTTCGTTTCAAGAAGTAAGGCTATCAATTTTTCTGTAACTCACCACTAGAGGGCGCTGTAGAACAATTTTTTGAAAGCACTGTTCTATAACGCAGCGCACTCCTATGTTCGTTGATTTTGATTCTGTCATAATATTGGAACAGCAGCGATACAGCAACATAGTACTCATTAGAACTTCAACTACCGAATTCCACGCGGGCGAAGCCGCGGGCAATAACTAGTTTCATATAAACAATAAATTACACGAAAGAAAAATTATTTCGATACAAATACTATTATATGAACACTGAATTATACAGAAGATAATTTTCTCTACTCAGTTTATATTCCAAACATTCGTTAAAGAATTGAATCAGATATCATTCACAATATGGAGTAGTAGAAAACCAAAAAACTTTCTTTCCTAAAAATTAGTCTCTCCTCAAAATATATCCCTTTCAAATTAGGATATTATATTATCAACAGACCATTTACTACTATTGCTCAACAAGTACCAATAAATCATAATGAGTTCCAATAATAGGGGAGCCCAAGCGGAGATGTCGGGATTTACTAAAGCGCGGCAGATTAATATACAGGGGGATACCTTGTACCCGGTTAAGTACCTCCACTAAATATGAGCCCCATATATAAGGCCGCCTGTGAGGAATAAAGGATCAGATTAGTGAAAAAAATGATCATCAGAAATTATCTAGCGCGTCAGATTAAGGTAGATATATATTGTGAAAAACATAGAAAGTTTCATATCTCTTTTCTTCATTAATCAATCAATTGATTATGAAAAATGAAATTCTTTTAAGCATTTTTAAAATTATTCTCTTATAAATACAATTATTCTACTTAAAAAATCTACACTTATTTATTCGCATGCTATTTCCTGAGCTTTCAAATAAATTAAGTTCAATGAATTAAAAAAATATTGTTTTTGTCAGATTAAGCGAATCCCTCCAGACAATCGTCAGATTATGAGACAGCACGTCCAAAACACAAAGATGAACCATATATGTCTTAATCTGACGCGTTTGAGTATTTCAAAATGGCGAATTTTTTTTGCACATTATGAAAATGGCGACGAATTTGCGTCAGATCGAAATCGTCAGATTATTGAATGAGAGCTTTTTTTTGTTGTACTTAACACTCCCCTTAGAAAATCTGACGCGCTCAATTAAATTTTTTCCTTTTCACTTTCAACCCTTACGTACAACCACCCACAGCATGCAAACAATCTGATTAACATACCAATAGTATTTTTTTACATATTTAAAAATCTATAGCCCACCGATGAAAAGGTACATATTATATAACATTTTTTTCATCTTATCGTCTAAGCTTTGCAACCTAATATGTCTCAATGACGCTCGAGTGAATCCCCATTTTGCATCGTGGGCTCCCCTGCCACAAGATCCATGTTTTTGGTACAAAGAGTTTCCTGTTTTGAATTCCATAATTTTTATCTATCTGAAATTACCAAATTTAGAAAATATTTTGCATTCAGGTATGAAGGATTACTTTCTCCATAATAGAATATCTGCATGTGGACCATACGATAAATAAGTTTTTGGATAAAGTGAAAATCAGAAATAATTTTCTCCGTGAAAGCGTATGTTCTTGAACATTTTCTTCTTCATTGTTATGTGTCACTTCTGGTCATGAAGAACTGTGATGGGTTTTTATTGTGAATATTTTGAATGGATAGCCTAATTTTTGCTGCATACCTCAAAAATGAGGGATGAAGGGGAGTAACTTTCATAATTATCATCAACCAATATTTACTATCTATTGACCTCGTCAAAATGACTAGCCAGTTCAGTTATCATCATTCTCATTATCACTGATATATGAAAATATAATGAAAATGAGAAAGCACTAGGTTCTCTCATAACGTTAATCGTTATCTACAAGTGAGGTTGATAATAGTATTTCCTGAGTTGATAAAGTAAAATTACTAATATTATATTCATTATCATATTTATTTCTATACCATCTAAGAAAGATTCACCTGCCTGATTGAAGCATACAAGAATCGCATATTCAATTTATGATAACTGAATGTTTTCAATTTGTGAACAAAAGATGAAGGCTGGAAAGCAACTTTGTAACAGATTATGTCGAAAAAATTAACAATTGACAGAAAATTGTTATTGCTGAGTGTTGAAAACGAAAAACTATGTCCGTTATAACCTATGTTGATGAAGAAAGAAGTTTTTCACGCCCTATTGTGTATTCAAACGTGAAAATACAAAACGGAAATCCAAAATGGCCCACCACCAAATAGCTTCTTCTTCAGAGGTTTATACATCCTGGGTTATCTTCCCTGACTGGATATTACGGCTGCGTAAAGCATATTTATTTTGACTCAAGTAGTTTGATGTGCTAATACCTGTACCCCCTCCCCAACCAGGAATACCATAGCAGACTGATACGGAAGGATCCACATGTTTGACGGAAAATTTCAGCAGAGAAGAAGCTGTGAACCTTACCCGAATATGGAATTCCATCCTAAGAAGTTCAAGAATTGCAAACAGCATGACGGCAAGTAAAAAAGGGTCAATGAATGTTATTGACAATTTACCTAATCCAGGTACAGGTATGAGCTCATGAAACTACCTGAGTCAGCATAAATACGCTTTATGCAGTCGTAATATTCAGTCATCGAAGATGAATCAGGATGTATAATCTTTTGGAGCAGCGCCACTCGTGCTAGCGAAACGTCAGGAATAAATTCCAGAAATCGACGGCCTTCAAACCCGAAAATAGTGACACTGAAAACCTAGGCCGCGAAAGTCTTTATTATTTCGTCAGCTATTAGGATATTAACTGAAAATCAGTTGTGTAACGAGGATTTCCTGATTCGTTTTTCACATTCTGGGTGTTTCTTCGAAAATGAAGTTGTGATTTTTCAATTATCTGCATTTCTCATGAGAAGCTTCGATTGCTAATTTTCACATTGAAAGTACATGTTGCCATATTACCCAGAGCTAGATGCCTGATTACCCATAGAAAAGAGTAATTTGACAACTGTGTATCTTTGGACATTCAGGATTTGAGCATATTTTTCGATGGAAATGAGGAAATGGAAGTTTTATGCATACTTATAAATCTATGAGCTCTGTGATATTTACTTCTCATTATGTACGTAATGGTTAGGAGCTAGTTTAGTCTATTTGCAGATATCTTATGATATTCCATGTAACTAATTTTTAGAAAATGACATGAAATGAATAATTGATTCACAAATGATATGAACTGGTTCAATATTTTGTTCTCTGAAATTGTAATGAAATTATCCAGAAAACTGAAACAAAATCAACTACAATTCTTCTAGGTTATTCTACTTCAAACCTATTTCGAAGTAATATATTCACGAAACAATAATAGTAGTAGCACATTTTTTTGATACTCTCCGCGAAGAGAGTTCTTCACTGAAGTTACCTCTTTTGTGTGGCGTTGTTCTGCCTCGAGATGAGTATACGCGTCTCTCCGGCATCCAGATGGTGCAGGATGCGTCTGCCTTCGAGCTGTGTATTCTCTCCGAAATCCCTACATATTTCTCCCTCACTATTGACCGTTTCCCATTTGTCTATCCTAAGTTCGATACCAGCAGCTTATGTGCGCTTTCCTGCTACCATTGAGAACTGATGATTTCTTGTCTCCAAACAATCTAATTTGAAATGGAGAATACCCACAAAAGGAAATGTGGACAGTTGGTGAGGAAACAATGCCCAAATGCAAAATGAGAATACGACAACTATGAAGCCGCCAACGTTATCAACATGAGTTCCCGCCCGCTCTTGGACGTAGAGGAATATTTGTTGGGGAAGAGGCCTAAACTTCGCCATTGCACCAACATTTCTTTCGAAATAATAACTGCAGTAGAATCCACCAGTTCCTTTGTTGATCAGATCGAGGCAAAAGAATTCAGATGGAAAATCAGAGAACAGCTAGTTCGAGAACCAGTTCCACCTTCTAATATCAGCAATGGATAACGAAGAGCCCTGAACGGGCTACATAGAGACAACACCATCAAGATCTTACCTGCAGATTAGGGAAACGCTACTGTTATGATGGATACTGATCTCTACGAACAGAAGATCAAAGAGGTGCTTCGGAAAGGAAAATACACGAAGATCGTAAGGGACCCTACTGCATCAATTGAAAGAAAGATGTACCAGACTTTGAAAATACAACAAGTCTATTTCTCGGAAAAAGAGAGACCATCGCTAACACCGCACCACAGTAAGCCCCCTCACTAGTATGGACTACCCAAAATCCACAAAAAAAGTGTTCTGCTCAGACCGATTATTAGGTCCAGAGAATCAGCCACTCAGAATTTGTCCAGATTTTTACTACCAATGATGAAACCACTGCAAGGTAAAACATCATCTTTTGTGAAAAATTCAAGGCATTTCGTTGAACTACTAGGGGAAATCGAAGTCGAAGAGCAGGATTAACTGATCAGTTTCAAGGTGGAAAGCCTCTACACCAACGTTTCTGTCGAAGAAGCACTTCAAATCATACAGAAGAAGCTATTCGAAGATGGGGACCTGGAAGATAGAACGAACTTACCGATACAAGTAATCATGGAATCACTAGGATGCTGTGTACGAAACTGCTACTTCCAAATTACTAGGATGCTGTGTACGAAACTGCTACTTCCAACTGAAGGACGAATTCTTTACGCAAGATGAGGGACTGCCAATGGGATCGCCACTTTCACCAGTTATAGCCAATATATATATGGAGTGGTTTGAAACTCTGGCCATTGAAGAAGCCCACAAGAAGCCCCGAGTTTGGTTGAGATACGTAGACGACATCTTCATAATATGGAACCATGGGAATGCAGAACTAGACACTTTCCTGAGGCACATCAACAACGTAAGTCCTTCCATCACTTCCACAATGGAGACGGAAGTCCACAACGAATTGCCTTTCTTAGGCGTATTGGTGAAGAGGACCGACACTGAATGAATATCGAAAACCCACTCACACAGTATCTGAACCAGAAATCCAACCACCATCAATCGACTCAGAGAGGAATCATCTAGATTCTATTAGATCGTGATTTCGGGCTCTGTAATGCAAGGGAAGGTCGAAAGAGCCTCACCAGGAAGTGAAGTCGCTACAACCAGTACTTGTACTTCCCTACACCAGAGGATTTTTGGAAAGAATAAGAAGGAGGGTCCAAGTATAACATCAGGACCTGCTTCACATCTGAGAACACTATCCGTAGCAGCCTCACGAATACCAGGTCATCAAACGCGGACTGTGATTCCAAGAATTGCATTTACCGATTATCCTGCGAGTGCGGAGAATCATACATCGGGAAACTAAGAGGCCATGGAGAGTTCGCATTGCTGAGCACAAGAAACACACACAGCAAGGAGAAACCAGCAAATCCGTAATAGTAGAAAATTTTTCGACTCATCAACATAACATCAAGTGGGCTCAAGCTGAAATCATCCACAAAGAGGAACACTGGTTTAGGAGAAAATTCAAAGAAGCCGCGTATATGTTGTCCAACAACGCATTTAGTCAAGCTAGCGTAGAGATACGTAATATATGGAAACGTCTTATCGAAAGGAAAACGACCAACTTCCGTCAAACGGTCATCTCCCGCTAAAACCAATGAACCGGAGAGAGGGAAGAGGGGATAGGTGAAAGCGCACTCGAATGACCTATAAATAGTCAGAACTCGAGGAATAAGTCCAGTTATCACCCGAAGACGATTGTGGATACTAACAATGGAAACGTCGTGAGGTAACTTGTTTTGAAATATTAATGAAAGCTGAAAATTCAAAAAGATTAACAAATATAATTAACAAAAAATGAAAAATTTAAGTTAATTTTTTTTTTTGGTTTTTGCTTGTATGTTATTCCTTTGTAATTTCAGTTTTTTGTTTAATAAAATTGTTAATTTCGGGTAATCTTTTCAATTTTTCACAGATTCTTTCAGGGATTTCGAATCAATTTATATTATATCAGACAATGGAAGTCCGAATCGATGAAATACATGGAATCACATATTAGAAGGTAAGACCTCATCAGTCCTCAGCTTGCACAAGTTCCGACTTCTGAGAGTTGCCGTTTGTAAGGGGGCGACAGCTGGTTAACGGAAAATCACATTGCTAAATTAACTAAATCACATACCATATAGGGGCCGCGGTGGTAGTGCGCCCGACTCACGATCGGAAGGCCGTGGGTTCGATTCCCGCCTCGACCAGATATTTTTCGTGAGATAATTTATTTTGTTGAAGCTGGTATGATTCTACAACCGTGTTAGGAGTCACACGTTAAAAGGTAAGACCACGTTAGTCCTTAGCTCGTACAAGTTTCTCAACTTCTGAGAGTTGTCGTTCATATGGGGGCGACAGCTGATTAACGGAAAAACATATTTTGAACAGATTTTAAACACTATATAATGTAGTACACAGAAAGTATCGATATGAAATATCATTTTATTCACTGATTTCTTGTAAAAACTTCCAAGACACTGAAAAAAGTGAATCTGAAAGTTTCTCACTCTGAAGAAGAAGAAATAAACGAAATTGTTTTTCCAAAAAATTATCTCTTCTGAAAATATTTCTTTTCCTGTAAATTTCAACAAATAATTTAACACAATTTTCGTTTCCTTAGAATGTTTCTGTGATACGGTCACAACAGTATTCCAACAAAGTAATATGTTTACATTCATAACATATATTCCCTAAATGGCACATTAAATGGCTGTTCGATTAGAAAATTTCAAATTTACAAATTCATATTGAACTTTCCTCGATTGACTATGAATTCAAATGGATATAGTTATTCAATCATCTCGTTTACACTTTATAGAAATTCGCGTTGAAGAGAGCGTAAAATCCGCAATATAAACCAACCTGCATATTTCACTGAAGCCGAAGCACCATAACATAAGTCAGAATTACCTCCTGACTTGTCACCGCACATACAGTATAAAAAAGTCCGAGAGGGTCCTTTAATGGCCAACCAACTGCCAGACGAATTATCAGATATTACCTCAATAAATTTCAATATTTCTCGAAGAAGAAAAAATAACACCGCAGGTTCATCAACGGCAAGAGCACACAAAAGATGTGTATAACAGGAGAACAGAAATTTTGGTGGAGCATTCATAGAAAATACAGATTTTCCGACACTCATTAGCGCGCAAAAGGGAAATCTGAAGCGACAAATAAATGAAGAAATTAAAGAGCACTGGAAACACCCAGGTCGGAAATGTTCTTTTTGAAAGCTATAAATGTCAGCTGACTTTGTTTACACTTCGAGTTTCCTGAGACTTAGGGGACTTTTTTCAATAAGGGTTATAAGGGATGGTAAGAAGATGAAAATATAGTGCCACGAAGTGTGCCAGGGATATTCCCAATCCAATAAAGTGATAGAGGAATGATTGAAAATATATAGGTCGAAGGTAAAGGTCGTGAAAGGACTATGGTTTCGGAATGGTGCCTTCTGAATGAGAGTGAGATAATGTAATGAACTTTTGAAATAAATATATGATTACTTTTACGGATATTAAGAGTTGTAAATCAAGGAATACAGGTATCTAGAAGTTCTTCATTCTTCCACAATCTATAAAATAAATGGAGCTAAGTCAGCACATAATCTACTGGAGTGTGATAAAGCACAAACTGAGAAGTAACACCAAGAAGTCGCGCAATACAAAGCACTTATGAGTTTACCTATTTATTAACTTCTCATATCTAACTATGAATTGAATGATTCCGGAATGAATTGAATTCATATTATCATTTATGAATGAATTGATCGATGAAAAGGAAGTTTCTAGTATGTTTTCGAATGTTCCACACTATTCACGAAGAAAGTTTCAGAATGTCACACAGCATTCAATGGAATTTTTCAATGATTTGGGATGTTTCCTAACTTTCCAAATTATTCCTGCGCATTCCACAATAATACAGAATATAGTTCAATGTTCTGAAATGTTGTGATATATTCTCGAATACTTTCAAATGTTCTATACTATTTCAGACTTATCTATATGACTCAACTTCCAGATCTGATACATTCGAAAGCACGTCTGTCAGGTAAAAACAAAAATCTTTTCGTTGAATGGGAGATAGAAGACTACCACAACATATAGTTCTCCCAATCGTTCCACAAAGATATGCGATGATGAGGGTTACAGAACATTACCAAATATTCCAGCTCATTACTGTATATTCTGGATATTCTAAAATACTGTGAAATGCTCTCAAACATATTCTACATTGTTTCAGAACATTCAAGAGAGTAAAACTTCCAGCCCCAATATTTTACAAAGTACGCCTTCCAGGATGAAAGGGGAACCTTCTGCACAAATGTGTGATAGACAGCTATTATATTATATAACTCTTTGGATGATAACAATACCATTGTTGTCATATGTCCAATATGAATTATATGTAGCAAAAATAACATAGGACTCAAAAGGGAACTCTGTTTGAACATCTGTTTGAAATATGTTTTTTTCCGTTAACAAGCTGTCGCACCCCTACGAACGACAACCCTCAAAAGTCGAAACTTGTGCGAGCTAAGGATTAACGAGGTCTTACATTTTAACGTGTGCTTCCTAACACGGGTTGGACGATAGCAAGTGAAAATCGATCGTTCACAGTAGGGCTTGAACCACCGACCAACAAGGCAGTCAATTCGAGTGAGTGAACAAAGCACCCACGTGGAACCGCCTGGCTACCGACCTGTGGAACAACATTTTGATATCAGCTAATGTAAAATTCGTTCGTTACCCTCAACTCAATGCATTGCTCATTTCTCAAACACAAATACTGTTTGCGATTCTGTAGAAAGCTTGTAATCCATGGCGGTGCGTTAGCTTTCACACCTTGATGGTAGAACTTCTTTATCAAAATATCGTGATTCACGCAGTCAAATGACCTGCTGGGATCATTCCACAATGATATGGGAAGTTTTGGAATTCCAAACGTCTCAGACTATTCTCGAACATACCATAACATTCTAAAATATTCCTGAATGTTCTGGAATATTGTGGAAAGCTCTTGAACTTTATAGATGGCGAAAGATTCAGCCCTTATATCTTGAGAAACATTCTCTTCATGTAAAAATCAAGGTCTCCATGGACAAGTTTATGTGACGATATAACAGAAATGTAGGTACACGAGAATGTTCTGTTGTCCGTGAGAACCTGGGTCGGATAGCTTGTTGGATAATGCATATATGATAATTACAAAACAACAACATACATTCATCGATGCTCATAATTCATTTCAGGTTTGATATGTGATTTGAATAACCTTCATTGAACTGTTACAAACGAGAGAATGATATTCAAATAATATTACGTTCGTTGTATTCAATCATGTTCTGATATATCGTCGGCCTAATGTGAACATTGCATAAGTCCAATTTTCCAAAAAATCAGTTTTAAGCTCTATCTGTTAGCGAAGCAGCGTATCTATACATCCAAATCAAATAACTATGTAAAAAGTATCTAGATGGCACTAGAAACAGAAGAATAAAAAACTACAGTCGGTTCTAGCAGAATTAGAACAACAAATTCATTTGACAGGAAACATTTCAGACCTAGGGAAAAACAATGATTTATCATTCAGCTTTCTCAACTATGCAGTAATATCCGGCATAGAGCAAACGGATACAAACTTTGATAGTTTTATTTTTTTCGATAAGATGCCCAATGCCAATACAACAAACGATATAGACGCGCCAACAGAAACTCCTATGGATTTCGAAAAATACCAACGGGAAGGAAATATTGGCAATTGAGATAATGATGAAGAAGATGCAACAAATAATCCAGAAGAAGTAGATAATGAAAACGATGATCCTACATATCAAATCGGCAATGATAGGGAACAACATTTTGATGAAGAAAATAATGATTCTAGTGAAGAAGTTTCACGAAGTTTTGGTCCCTTTCGTGGCCTGAGAAGAAGAACTACATTTCTGCAAAAGTTTTGAAAAATAAAACGAAAAGATCATGGAAAGGATCCGGAAGTGAGCCAGAGGACATCTTCGTATAAGTATTCTCTTGAGAACAAAAGCGAAGAAATTAGGGTTTGTAAGCTCATGTTTGTAAGCTCATGCAATACGTTAGGAATTTCTATGAGAACCATATCCAGAGTGGATAAAAGATGAAATGTCTAGCCCAGCCAAAAATGGAAATGAACAGAATAGTGATAAAAATATACAAAAAAAACCTTCACGTTTCGATGAAGGAAAGCCAAATTTGAAAAAATTCTTTAAAGATCTGCCTAAACTTGAATCACACTATTGTCGAAAATCGTCAACAAAACTATACAGCGTGACTCACGGTCGATGGTAGGTTAGACGTTTCTGGAAAATGCAAAGCATGATTTTTCTGAAAATTTCACCTTTCACATTTCCTTACCTGTTCTATCAATCTAAAATATTTTCAGCATTGCGACGTTGCCACTTCTATCAAAAAATCCTAGCAATTATATTTTTTCAAATGGAACACCCCGTATGTTAATACATTTTTGGAATCGCTTTGGTATTTTAATACATTCTTCCCAATAATATCCTATACCCATCTCTATCTGTTTTCGAGATAAAAAATAAATTGTGCTAAATATGGTCCAAAACATAGCCTTAATTGAAATTAAGTACATCAGTACTCTTAATTCATGAAAAGTTGATATTTTGATCATAGTTTGGACAAACTCGAAATATTCAAATAATACCAAGAAATTGACTCCATATCATACAGGGCGTGCTAAAATTACTATTATTTCCATTGTGCATAAAAGTAGTCGAAAGTTCATTTTTTCAAATGAAACTCCCTGTATATTACTCGATAAATTGAAAGATGGTAAAAAATGCTTCAAGATTATATACATGTCCCTATATCTAAATCGTCAAGTTTTCTTAATAAAGCCGTTTTTGTGGAAAAATAGTTATTCACTTTTTACCTACAAGTGTTGAAAGTGGCATTTTATTTTGTGAGTGGGGATTATTGCAAAACGAGCATCAGCAAGTGAAGCAAACTCACGAGCAGAATAAAATTACTTTCAACAAATGTATAATTTTTTTGTATAACGTTACTGCTGATAATGAAAAAAATTATAGGGTCCATGGAATTTGACCACACGATCTTTGGATTACAAGGCATATGTTACAACTACACTAAATTACCTTTTCATCCAGATAACATTATTTTTAAAGGACTGAAATAGTTTTTAAAAGGTTTTAGTTACCTACAAATTTAGTAATTGAAGTTTGACCCCCTTTCTGTTGACATATTAATCTGATATTTGGTGCAGCCATTTAGTTTTGATGACAATACAATTCAAAGAATTTTTTATTGTTGTAAATCCGCAGCTTCCAAATGGCGGATAACATATGTTTTCACAATTATCCCAATATGGATATCAAATGACAGTGCTTGACTAGTACCATAGTAGTACAGTATGAAAAATTCGAAAATAAAAATTGAAATAAAATTATCATGTTTGATGGTTTTATTGGAAAAAGATTTAATAATAATGAAGATAATGTACTGAAAGCTAAAAAATAATTCGGAAGGTCCCTTCTCAGCAATCTACGATATGAATCAGATTAAACAAATAATGAATTTGTTGGGCGTAGCGTAACCAGAATCAATATTTCAATACTATGCTTAACGATCTCATTATTTTTTCATCTGATCAAAACTGTAGATTGCTGAGGAGAGTGTTGTGATGACTGTTACCGACCTTCTGAATTATTTTCTAGCTTTCAGTACATTTTCTACATTATTACTCTTATCTTTTTTTTCAATAAAACCGTTCAACATGGAGAAATTCTTACTCATTCCATTCTGTCTAACTCTCTGTGTGTATTGAACAAATTTGAAATCATTCGTACTTCGGTACTGTGTAATAACAAAAACCACAACATAGCTCATAACCCACCGATTTTCAGTCATGAATGACATTTCAGAAACTGACAGATATATCTTACTCCACAATGCAATTGAATATACAAGGAACAAGATGTGTAGTGCACAAACTGATGAAACTTCCAGGAATACATTCAAATACAACCATAGCAATATCAATACCAGAACCTACAAATAATTGTATCAAGTTCATAAAACCAGCCCCGTATGAATGTAAATTTCATCTTTCACTACATGTTTAACTTACCAGAAACATCCAGTATAACGAACTTCGCCGCCTCGACACAAAACGCCTATCGATCAGTTTAAAAAATTCAATCATAACTTCCATTCCCAATCGGTGTTGTAAATCACTTGAAGTTTAAATTGTATTCTCTTGAATCTCTTGGGTGGTATAGATGTCGGTATACTGGCGAAAATACAGGAAAACCCGTAACCCCAATACGATTGCCAATAATTTGTATAAAATTTCGATCACTTCCAGTTGCAACTCCGGAACATAATTTCAGTTTGGAAGTGTAGCTGGCCGGCGTTCAACCTTATCTTATTCGGCTATATATTTATTTACTTCAGAGCATTCGATGGAGATTATACATTTTTATTGAAGTAATAAACCGAATTGCTAGCAGCTTTCTTACTTTTCCAGAGTTGTTGGTCGTGATTGCACTTCAAAGGATTAAGAAATGGTATCGAATTCAAGCACTCGCTTGCTGAAAACTGCTGAAAATAACAGTTACAGTATTCATGATAAATGCATTTGTTCAGATTGAGTTTTGGTAGAAACAGAAAAACACCGGATTTTATAGACTGTAATACTTTTCTGGGAAACTATTCTCTGACATCACAGATCATTAATGTTACTCCTCTCCAGAGGAGAAGATTGAAGCTTGGCATTCACAAGAGAAATCTTAAATTCAAAATAATGATTTCACTAGCACCATCTCCTACTCTCCGATCTGACAGCTTCTCTGAAGTCGTTCTTCAATGGATAGGATAAGAGTAAACTCACCTTATCCATTTTTTTTTCGTATCATAATAGCTGACCACATTTTCGGTTAGGCCTAACCTTTATTCATCATGATCTCATGCTTTCCTTCTGTCGATTGATAGATTCTCGAATAAAGACTTGGCAGGACATCAACTTCCTCAGTGCTTTCATTTCAATTCCTATGTGACATGGCACACGCATCAATACCATTTTTATCTAACAGTTTCTCAGAAAGAAAATTTGCAATTTCTTGTCGGATCGAACTCAAGAGAATTTGGTGTTTGAGCTCTCAGTACTGCTTGACTCGAAAGAATTAGGTCACCCATTTGTTTCGTATAGATGATCTTTAACTTCATGCATCTGAAGAAAAGGATCTCTATAAGTCCTTGAAGGTGGTGGAAGAGTACATCTCAAAAGAAGACGATGGGGGGACTACGGAGAGGATGTGTAGCTCGTAGATGGAAGCATCCTACACCACCTGGATGCCGGAGAGACGTATAGGTACTTACCTCGGGATGAAACAACGTCACTTAAAGAAAGTAACAGTAGTAAAGTACTTCCTCCGCAGCAAGTGTACACAAACTCCGACAGATCTGGTCATCGGAATTGTCAGAGAAGGACCAAGTCGTTGCAACGAGTATGCTTGTCGTTCCAATCTCATTCTACTCATTGCAGTAGGAAACTGGACTCGGGAGTAGCTGTATCAACTCGACGTTGATACGACTTTATCACCCCTGACAACAGGAAGGCCACGAACGTTTGAGTTTGAAGTGTGGTAATGACAGAATGATACTGGAAGTCTTCTCGATCTTCTTCTCTGCAGGATCCGCGACCAGGAGAGAGTAGTATTTCTCTTCGGGGCAGTGGCAGTGGTACCAGCAGCTGGTGTACTCGGTTTAATTCTCAACACTGAACTCACTTCACTCCTGCGGCAACACGGGGATACCTTGACTTATCAATGCAATGCGCCTGCTTTCGCTTTCGTCAGGACGAGTGGGCTGGAGTCGGAAACTAAAGATTCAGTCATAGCTTGCCAGAATCACTACCGCAGTCGCGTGATGGGTATAGAGGTTCCTGACACAAGGTGCAGTGCCTGCCGCGAGGCATGTGATTTCCTAATGCACTCGCTTCCAGCATATGCGGTCTTATCGTATATTCATCGACATACCGCGGCCCTAAGAGTGATTAATCATCTCCTACGGCACTTTTACGGTATTGACGAGACACCGTTGTTGCCATATGCTCTGGGAGATATTGAATCGGTTGTGAGGAACGAGAAATGCCAACTTTATTGGAACTATTCGTTTCCCACCCTCAGCCGCATGCGAGCTCTTGAATCTGATATAGTCCTTATCCTCCTGGCTCCTGGCGAGACTGATATCGTTTGGAAGAAGGGGGAAAAACGGATGAAATATCAAGATTTTCTCTCTATCTATCCAGACTAATCTGTCGAGATAGTTGTTCTGTTAAATAAATAGAGTTCTTGGGGAAATGATACCCTCTCTATTCTTGAATCTCAAAATCATGCCGGCTTGCCGCACTAAGGCAGAAATCTCAGTCGAATAAATGCAGAAGGCTGTCATTCTTGGCTCACTGCTTCAACTAAGGGCACATGATTTTTGGACCCAATAATCACTCACATCATGGTGGGGTCGTTGGTCCATGATGCTGGCACGCCCTTCTGAATATATCATAGCTCCGAGGTACAGGGCCTGACCAACGCAACCTCAGATTGAAAAAAATATGAAAATAATAATTTTAATGATAATGGTGTTGAACTCGTTTTAGTTTTCGACACTGAACGAGGGGATCATAACTCTGTCGCCGAGTTGAAACCCGTCCAGCAAAAAGCCCATATGAAAGTCACAGAGATCACTTCACTTCTGAGGCAACACAGGAATAAGCCAATGCATGGATCTCCTTCAATAACATTGAAGATCTCGGCTTAGCAAAGCGCCTGACCTCCAACACCTTAGTATACCGCAGTGGCATGATGGGTACGGAGGTTCTTGACAAAAGATGCAGGGCCTACCGCGAGGCGCCTGGGACCATAATGAACTTATCAGCACGTTCAGCATATGCGGTCTCAGTCTATATCTACTGACATAACGCGTCACTTTAACGGTATTGACGAGACACCTACGCCCTATGTTCTAGGGGATATTGAATCCGTTGTGGGAAACGAGCGCAGTATATTTTGTTTGAGGAATCAGTTTCAGCTTCATTTTTAGGGTCAGTCCAAGAATATGCGAAGTCGTCAGCAAAACTCCAGATGGTTCCAGAAGTAATAATGGTTAGTAGGTTATCCATACTGATAATGAATACTAAATGGCCGAAAACCGTACATTGTGGAACATTTCATCTGATTATTTGCTCACTGCTCTTTTTATTACCAATTCTCACCACTTGCTCAAGATCTGATAAATGGTTGGCCAGTAAATTGTGATCATTTCCCCTTCATCCCATGTCTTTCCAGTACTCGGAGAGCTGCACTTGGTCCACGATATCAAAGGTCTTTGACAGAACCAAAAATACACAAACGAAATGTTTTTCATTCATCCAACGACTCATACATTTTGGAAGTGGGGGCATAAACCCATTTCTCTGTTGGAAAGTAATTCATTCCTCTCTAAAAAAAGATTATATTCTGATATCAAGAAGTTTACTAAAAATCACACCCTAGTTATTTATTAGAGACAAAGATGGATGATTCGATGGATGATTCGAAATATTCTGCTATTTTCCACTCTTGTAGATAGATCCAATAACTGCAATTTCATATTTGGGAGGACAGATACCCTTTTCAATGATAATATTGATTAGATGAGTTAGCGTGGAGGCAATCTCTTTTAAGGTTTCTGCTGTGATTTCATCTACTCTTGAAATTCTATTGTTTCTGGAAGACCGAATCAATAATTGATAATTTTGTTACAGGTCGAAGAAATTAGGAGACGAACTTTGATACTGGTGGTTTCGGCAATGGATTCACGATTTTACTGGCAACTACATTGATGAAAAATTTAACAAAATCTTTTTCAGTTCCAAAATTGCTTTTAGTTAAGTTTTATCATCTGTCACATTTAATGGTTGATGATTCATTGTGTACACTAGTTATGTTATTGGTAACTTCTACAGTTTTTTGAAATTGTTTTTATTTTTTTTCAATTCTGGATTTCTGAAATTTTCTTTCAGATGTATTCATTAGATTATTTAGTTTATTCCTGTAATTTATGAATAATCGTTTCAATTATTTTTTTTTATATTTATATCAGCGATTTTTTTTATAATTCAGTTCATTATTCTGGAAGTCATCCAGTTTATCTCTTTCAAATTAACTGACTTCATTACAATAGAACTCATCTGCTTAAATTCAGATGGAGTTTTGGAATATATTTTGTTAGCTTCCGTATGGTAAATTTTTTTTCAACTATGATACAGCAACTTCTCTCTCGATTTTTTTAATCAATTCGCTGATATGTCTTTATCTTTGTGTTTCAATTCCAACTCATAGTTGCGGGATGATCTGTAATACGACTCACTAGAACATGAAAATTATATGATCAGATTCCCTGTATTCTCGTAGTGGTATTGATAGTTGAGATGAAATTGTGTTCAGTCAATACATTCAAATATAATAATAATATTAGTAATAATAATGATATGTGCGCTTGCTCATGGCACATGATTCTCGGACTCAATGATCACTTCCCCACTGTGTGGAAAGTGGTCGTCAGTTGCTGATGCACCCTCCGACTGTATGGGGGCTTAGGGGAATAGGGCCGGACCAGCGGAAACTCAGGTTAAAAACTAAATAAAATGAAAAATAATAATGATGTCAATATGGTTGTTCTGATTATTGGAGTCCTTGGTGAAATGATGCACTCTCTACTCTCCGGCTTGCTGCACAAAGGCAGGAATCTAAGCCGGACAGATGCAGATGACTGTCATTTTTGGCTCACTGCAATTGCTTGGGGAATATGATTCTTGAACTCAATGATCACATACCAAACGGTTTGGGGAGTGGTCGTTGGTTGCTAACACTGGCGCGACCTCCAAATGTATATGCGCTTCGGGTGATAGGACCAAACCAACGGAAACTTAGGTTTGAAAAAAATGGCTTCATATCCAATAAAAAATTAAGTGTTACATGTTATTCGCCTTATGCTACTCAGGAATTCCAACGGGGAGTTCACCTGAGGGTGCTCTACCACTGACTCCTTCCTATTTTAAATATTATAATAAACTTGATGAACTAACCTAACTTATCCTCAAACAAAAATCTACATCACACAGTTTTTTGCATTCATTGGGTGACTTGAATATTCATCAACAACAACAATAGGAGGAATTAAGTGATATGGAAGATAAGGAGAAATGAATACCTGCCACACATGCTGAAAAAAAGAGGAATATACGAAAAAAATGCATCAACTTGTGTTGACTTGACTTTCAAAATCATCTCAACAAAAAACGGAAAGTGAAGAAAAGTAGATCATGATAACTCCATTAGTTGGGTCAGCCGGTATACAAGATTATCATCTTCAAATTCAGTTAACCAAAATTTAAACTCGACTTGTTTCGGAAATTTTGAAAAATATAACTTCTATAATGATATATAAATATAACTTCTCATTTATATAGTTTGCAGGAAATTCGTGCGAGCTGAAAAAACAAAATTCTTTTTCCTGAAATGAGTTCCTGAGTACAATCAAAATACATGTATCTTTTCAAAAATCATAATCTATCGCCAGTATTGGTTCAAAAGTTACACACTGCTGACATAATCATAAATATGCATATTCCCGCAATGTTATAAGTGTGAATCGTAATGATTCAGACCTAATTTTCACGATTTTAATTCGTACATTTTCTCTTATTCGGAAACTTTTGAAGCTCAAAATAATAACAATTTGATGGATTGCCGGTATTTAACTTGATATTGTCTTATATGACGACAATAACAATGGTCGATTTTCATTTTGATTTCAACCAAATACACAAAGGAAACTATGTATGGTAATCATATTTTTCATTTTTATTTCACGAGGTATGAATTATACAATTTGAAAAACTATAACATACCAAAATATTCGTACCTGAATCGATAATTAGCTCCTTGAGTTTTCAATTTATCATAGTGATTAGGATTAGGGAGAGAAACCAGTATTCGTTCCGTAGAAAATTATTGCACGGAAAATGAAATTACTCCAAATTGAAATCACTAGGTGAAACTTGTCTTGTGTGAGGAGTTACAAAGGGTGGAAAACATTCACAAAAATATTCTCCCTTGGAAATATCGATATTTTTTCAGATAAGTAACCTCCATCTTCCAATAAATTATCCAGGAGATGAAAACAACTGATTTCAATCACAGAAATATATTTTGAGAGCTGTGAATGGTATACCTATAGTAGTTTCACACCTTACTGAATTATTAGCAGAAATATTTTTTTCAATTGAAAAACTGCCATTTCATCAGTTTCTCCAGATTGAATATAATAAAAAAAGAATAAAGAATTTGCGAAGTATGTTATTCACTTTTTTGTTCTTTCTGATGGCCTCTGTTATTTATTTACGGAATATCTGCTTACTATCTAGTGAAATTCAATCATCATTCACTTGTCCTATAAGTCAACAGGGGTTATGGACCTCACGGATCTTATATTTCAGAAATGTGTACTTAAACCCTGGCTCTCAGGGATTCCAATATAGAGCAAACAACTCTGACTTTTTGCGTTCATAAGGAAACCGATAGATAAATTTTATTGAGGATTCTGAAGAGTACTCTTCAAATTCACGTTACTTATTGAAAAGTCTGGGAATATTGAAATTTTCTGAATAATAAACGTGTTTCCTCTAAGAATAGGTACCTACACATAATTACTGAATGCGTTTTACTGATGAAGGAAATATAGAAGAATATATTACTTATGCAAACATTAAAATCGATTGATTTTGAGAGTACGGAATGAACAATTCAAAAAAAAATGATTATATTTTCCTAGTTGACTACCTCATACGTGTCCAATTCTACAGTTGTCATATTCGGCAAGCTAAGGGCTTGTGATGCACTGTTTGGAACCTTTTTTGTAGTAATGAATATTACTGGAGTTTTATCCCAACACCAAACCGTTATTTTAACACCTTGACACTTGTTCCGATCACTTAGTGATCATCTTCAAAAGAGAGATGACACTGGTTTTTATGGAGGTTTAGTATGAGTTTCGGTTTATCTGTTATCATGTTACTGGAAATTTGATTCCTGAAAATCATATTCTTGTGCTAGCTGTCGTGTGACTACCTGAACTCGGAGGATTACCTCGTATTGTCTACCGGCGTGAGAAGTCCCTGATTCTCCGAATCAAACTCTTTCGATAGAGGCAAAGAGCGTAATCCAAAAGGCAAAGGATTACCAACGAAGTTCTTGGAGGTAGCAATCCCGAGCTAGGCATTGCTACCAATTCAAGGAAAACAAAGACCATCTCAGGACCAACATTACACAAGGTCGTATAATTCTTTTTTCATGATGACAAACTCGCAACCAAAAAAAAACTCAAATTCCTTTTACAAACCCATCTCCTACTTTTTCGAACTCCTCACCTGAGCACGAAACCACTACAGCTCCCCAACAATCCTTGACCAACGTATCAATGTCTAATCTACAAAACCTTTTCAATATTAGAGAAATCCCCGATGACCTGGTGAAAGGGCCCTTTTTAATCTACTGAACTCCACGGAGTTTCTCCGTAGACAAATCACTGAGCTAACAGTTAATTACAACCGAAAAACCCTTTTAAAAACCTCCAATAACACCAAATCTTCTGAAACCTTTCAGAAACTACTACGTGACCGTACTGGTCACACCGCATTTAGGATCATCGACCTTCGACCTCATAACAGTCAACCGACTGCTCCTAAAGCTCCCCATCTGTCCCTCGGAATCAAGGATGTTCATCTTGATTTCACAATAGAAAAATTGGCGGTTTTCTTGAAGCTGACGACCTCCAAATAATCAAAATCTGGAGGATAACTTTCAAAAAACCAACAAACCGACCACTCTCATAAGAATAATCACCTCCAACAAAAAATAGTATACCCGCTGCTTGACACACAGAGTCAACATTTACGGACACACCCACGAGTTCGAAACCTCTAACGTCAACCATCTGCCACCTGTCAGCTTCAGAATGTACCATCCACAAAATAACGTGCCCGCACTGTGGGGAGGCCCACCCCCCACTAAATGCACCAAAACAGCTACCCTCAAGTGCCCCAATTGCGAAGGCAGCCATCCTGCCTTCTTACTCAAATGTCCCCGAAAACCGAAAAGAAGTTGCCCCATAAAAATCCAATCCCCAACTACCGTCACCCCTATCACCCACCAACAAATTGAAGCCGTACTCAAAATACAAACATCCCTTCCTCTAAACCTCATGCCAGCCATGAGAACAAAAATCCTGCCGCTCACAACGAATTGTGCAAAATAATTCTTGGCCACTTCCTCTTCGCCACAGCTAGTGGTAATAAGGTGGACTTCACGTTCACCGAGCTGGTCGCAGACTTGAATGGCTGATCGTAAAGTGGTACAGAAAAATGGGCGTTTATTTCTTGGTACAGTGAACGCCCACTGCCTAATAAGAAAAAGATACCATACCAAAGCTCTCATCTACATCCAAAATATCCAAATTCTTTGCATCACCGACACCCTAACCAAAAATTCTCTCAACTTCTCCGGTTACAACACTACCCACAGACCGAAAGACCAACAAACAATCCCAAGGCTTTGCCATCTTAACTCAACAAGGAATGGCCCACAAAAAACACAACCTTCCACCCATCCTATCTGAACTTGATTGCCTTGCAATCAATTTACTTTCCAACACCGGTAACATAACAATTATAGCGTATTACAATCACCCAACTCAATCAGTTTCCAGATAATCGAATATGCAGCCTCTCTTCCCAAAGCATTCTTGATAGGAGATTTCACCCACCAACAAATTGAAGCCGTACTCAAAATACAAACATCACTCCCTCTAAACCTCATGCCAGCTATGAGAACAAAAATCCTGCCGCTCACCAACGAATTGTGCAAAATAATTCTTGGCCACTTCCTCTTCGCCACAGCTAGTGGTAATAAGGTGGACTTCACGTTCACCGAGCTGGTCGCAGACTTGAATGGCTGATCGTAAAGTGGTACAGAAAAATGGGCGTTTATTTCTTGGTACAGTGAACGCCCACTGCCTAATAAGAAAAAGATACCATACCAAAGCTCTCATCTACATCCAAAATATCCAAATTCTTTGCATCACCGACACCCTAACCAAAAATTCTCTCAACTTCTCCGGTTACAACACTACCCACAGACCGAAAGACCAACAAACAATCCCAAGGCTTTGCCATCTTAACTCAACAAGGAATGGCCCACAAAAAACACAACCTTCCACCCATCCTATCTGAACTTGATTGCCTTGCAATCAATTTACTTTCCAACACCGGTAACATAACAATTATAGCGTATTACAATCACCCAACTCAATCAGTTTCCAGAGTAATAATCGAATATGCAGCCTCTCTTCCCAAAGCATTCTTGATAGGAGATTTCAACTCCAGACATTCACAATTCGGAGACTCTAAGTCCAATGCCAACAGCCGTCTTCTAGCCAACTTTTACTCGGACTCAACCTATACAAAATTCCCTGTCCTGACCCGACATTTCTGAGCCACCAGGGGGCCTCAATCATTAACCATATCCTGTGCTCTGAGAAGCTGATAGAGGTGGTCGATGATCTGGCCTACATCGGTGACACAATCACGGATCACCTCCCCTAATCGTCAAAACTTCTTTAAACTTCACAATATCGTCAGCACCTGAAACTAATTCCTATAAAAATCACAAATTCACCGATGTCAAATGATTCCACTCCCTCATCAACCAAAAGCATACTTCTCTTGATAATACTCTCCTCAATCATTCCAGACAAATAGACACACAAATCGACAAATTTCAAAAACGTATTACTGACTCCAACAACAACCAGACAAATCGACCAACCCCTACTTCCACCTTATTTTATAACTCTTATTAAGAACAAACGTAAACTATACAGAACATTCGTCCGAACTAGAGACCCTGCTCTAGAAACTGAGTGGAATCGACTAAATTCACGTATAGGTCTCATCATCAACCAATTCATCCAGAAAAGGTGGATTGAGGAGATAAAAAAACTGGACTACAGGGACGGAACGGCATTCTGGAACAAATTCAAAGTTCTTACCGAACAAAAACGGAAAATCGACAGTCACCTAGTGATTGACGGTAACATCATTTCCAATCCTTCTGAAAAAGCAGAAGCCTTTCGTGAAGATCTCGAACTTACTTTTCGACTCCCAAAAGACGTTCATTTCGACAACCTACATCTAAACTACATACACCAGCAAGTGCCTGCGCAACTGGGCAGGCACCCGGGTCAGATTTCCCTTGACTTCAACTGCCCCTTAAGATATCCATTTAGCGAGGAAGATATCCTCAATACCATTCACAGCGGTAGGAATACCGCTCCCGGCCCAGACTCGGTGAACCGCCGAGTGTTGCAACACCTTCCCGGTTTCGTTCCTTCCTTCAAACATATTCTTGATGCATGTCTAGTACACGCCTACTTCCCAAACACTGGGAAACAGGCAAATATAATCCTAATCCCCTGTACCTCACAAGTATCTCACCAAACATTCCTACTAGAACATAACATCATCCCTCCCCAGTATGGTTTCAGACCAGAACGCTCCACTCAGAATGCACTAGTCGACTTACACACCCACATCTCCCAAAATATCAACTCTTCTTTTGGCACTATCGCAATCCTCTTAGATATCCGGAAAGCTTTCGAAAAGGTCTGGCACTCGGGCCTGATCTGGAAGCTTGTCCAAATTCGTCTTACACACCACTTCATGAGACTAGTAGCTTTCTACCTATCTAACCGATAAATCTACGTTGAAGTCGACGACGCCTTATCCTCTCCCTTTTCTCTCAAATCAGGTGTCCCACAGGGCTCAGCCCTCGCTCCCTCCTTATTTCTTATTCACGCTCACGACGTCCCCACGACCCAGAAACTCCTCTACTATGCCGATGATACTATCATCTATTCTTCCGCACCCAACACCCGCAGCTTGCAAATTCAAGCACAAAACATGATCGACCACTTCGAGCAGTGGTGCAACAAGTGGCGTATCAAAATAAATCTCACCAAAACCCAAACCATTTTATTCAGACATCCTTACACCACTACCCGCCTGAATTAAATCCTGATAACTTGAATTTCAGAGAACTTAGGAGAAAACCTCATACTTCAAGATTTGATGTCCTACTTGGGCGTCAACTTCACGTGGACCTTCAACTGGGAGGTCAACCTGAGAGAAACTCTGAACAGAGTCCGGAAAAGAGCAAACCTGCTAAAAGCACTGAGAGACAAGCTCGGAAGGTGCGACGGTGAAACTCTCCTACACACATAGTAGCACTTGTGCTAACTGAGTTGAACTTTGCCTTTTGTTACATCAGCAACTAGCTCTCTAATTTATTTAAATATTCGTATGTAACTACAGCTGAGTAACAATAAAGACAATTATTATTATTATTGTTATAAATATATAAAACTTTCATAAGACCAGTCCTAGACTACAAAGCGATGATATACTATACGCTTCCCCCGAGACTATTCCGCCGTATCCTAACAACCGAGAGAAGGATCTAACGCAACATCCACAACCTCCCTTACCGTTACCCATCTCAAAACTTATATAATCTAGTAAATAATACACCAATCAACCTACGATTTCAGGAACTTCAAGGACGATACGCGACAAGAATGATGAGCAGTAATAAGGCCGTTCCCATCATTTCGCTGACAACACCTTGTACTCTCCGTAGAGGACCCAGAAGGATACCTAGGAAGACGCTCCCATTTCTCCCAACAAGAAACCTGGGTTCAATGTAAGATCCGCTGGAGTAGATCCAGGATGTCCTAGAGAAATGGCCACTGTGAATCAGATAGCGGACAGCTACGTCCTGGAAGGAGCTGAAAGAGGAAGCCATTTACCCCTGGCCTCACAACCTGTACCCATATTCCAATGACCACTGCAACTGACCCGGACCACTCTAACGGAGCAACGAAAAAACAAGAAAAACAAGTGGAAGACATGAACATAAAACAACACTACACTAGACATCATTACACAAGACAACACACACACAATCCACTAACCCTGAAGAGGCATAAGCCTATAGCAGGGCCCCACACAAAATACACTATTACAAATATTTTGTAATTTAATCCAGAAGTTTAATAAACATTTTTGAATTGACTTGAATTCCTGAACTAGTCCCTTCGAGGAATCAGGCATACATTGAATCGTACTTTCAACACTAGCAATGATATCCTCAAGGATCTTCTCAATAATTTGGACAAAAATTTCAACAAATGCACCCTAGCGGATATAGCTCAGCCGAATTGAAAAATATTTCGTTGTATGCAGATTTGAAATATCCCCTAATCATGCTGTATCTCGACCCCTTGAACAATTCAGAAATTTTGAACTGATAAATATGTATGGGATTGAAGGAGAATTAAAAATACCGCCTTAGATTTTCGAATATGAAAATATTTCCAGTAGCCATCAACCCAGCGTCGGGCGGGAAGCACAAAATATATGCCTACATTTATTTCCTGTCATATCGTGTCATCAGCTTGACCATGTATGAGGTTTTCGTTTTTATCTGCAGAGAGTGGTATTGAAGATATGAAGGTTGAAAGTTTTTCTCTCTAAAAAAATCTGAAATATAACAATACATTCGAGAGCACAACATTGCAGAACATACTGGAACATTCGGAAATATTGTGAAATGTTCAGTAACAATCTGAAACGTTCTGGAACGTTCTGGAAGATTCCAGGTCATTGAGAAATGTTCCAAAACAGTTCCAAATAATGTGTAATGTTTTGCGGGCCATTCGAATCTTCTTTTGTATGGGTAAGACTACCCATTAGTATAGATCCGCCAACACTTCATACTTTAATGAGTATAGTAAGTTTGTCTTTTCATTCCAACTACCAGAAAATTATATATTACCTGATATTCTGGATAGTAATTGAAAATGATGACATTCGATACAACTATGTAATGGAATCGGCCGATACTTCATGAAAATACGCAATGTATTCCAGAACCGCTTTTATTGTGAGATTTCAACTCAACAGTTTTAGAAAATCTCAACACTTGTTTTGCTAAAAATTAGTTTCTTCAGGCGTGTTTATACTTTAGGGTTATTCATTAGGAGCTTCCTATCTTTAATTTTAAGTGAAACATGGTGTTTGTGAGATATATTTTTTTAATTTGGCACATTCAGGCTGAATTTGACCGATGGCACGGGTTATATTGGCTTTGAGAACCGCTATGGTTTGTGGCTTATTCGCTCACAACTTTGACTCAAGAAAACCCCACAAGAAAAAGTCTAACGGGGTCGAATCGCACGATCTCGGTGGCCAGTTTACATCACCTCCAAGTGAGATGACCATGCCCTCAAATTGCTCCTGCGGAATATCCAATGTGGCATGAGCTCTGTGGCACACAGCGACGACGTCCTCTCGTACTCACATATCGTTGGTGTCCAGATCATCCTACTAAGGTCAAAAGAAGTTGCTATTCATCGACTTATAGTGCTCGTCGTTGACAGTGATGGCGTGGCCAACGTCGTCTTCAAAGAAATATGGACCGATGACGCCGCCAGCCAAAAACAAAAATCCACACGGGTGATTATTAAACGAATGTAACTTACAACAAAATTTATTAAATGGTCAAAAATACTGAGTGCGCATATAAGCAAAACTAAAAAAAATATGGCTCTTCTTTGGCACCCCGAAAAAAAATCATAATACAAAAANTAATGTTCGAAACATTCGAACCAGTGAACATTGAACATTAACGTGTTCAAACGTTATAAATAATTAACGATTTCTGAAGAACAGGTCAAAAAACGATTTTCATAGCGGCAAGAATCTCACGAAAAACGCCATTTTCATATCTACATTCTTATTTTAGGTAGTTTTTATTTGATACTGAAAATGCGTGTTTCGCATTGCAGTTCTGTGCAACTACAGACCGGTCGTCCCAAATTACCATTTCATTTCATACTATTAAATGTCAATTTGAAAATTGAATTCAGTTCATGCTGAATTTCAGTAAGATGTGTATTTTCCCAACTTATGAAGAATTTCAGGTTACTGTTCACATTCAAAACAGGATAAATTTTTAAAAAACGTTTTGGGGAATTGTTGCCTGTTGTCAAGTTATACTCAATTGTTTTCATTTTCTGCGAACTATAAATCAACACTAGACAACATTGTCTTGAACTTCCATTAATCCCATCAGTGGTGTCAGAATAAACCACTGATGCATTGCTAGACTCAATTTTTCCTAAGAAACAAACTTGAAAAAATATAAGCGATGATATCTCACCTCTGGAAGACACCTTCTATATGATCGACAGAAAACGCAAACAAAGCTACTGTGACCCTAAACCAGAGATCAGTGTTCTGACCCGCCATTTTTTCCAGCAGTTATGCTAATCTGAACCATGAATACCGCTTTGTGGTAATGAATCACAAATATTTGCTTCTGTATCTTGAGAAACCTTGCTCTTTGATATTCGTGAATTGAGTTTCCTTTTGATCTCATAGATGGTATCTATGTGAGGAGAGAGGTTATCGGTTTCACCTTATTCAGAATACAGAACATAAATACTACAGAAAAATCCGTAAGTCGTTCTAAGAGCGGTACCTGTGCGAAATGGGTGATTCACATTGAATTTGAATCGCTGGAGATTGAAACCTTTTGGAAAATCGTTCTCAGGAAGTTTATTCCACATAAACGCAGTTTTCCAAATTAAAGAAATCTTGAACAGTGAAGTTCGAGATGTACTGAGTTGAACCTCAAAACGATGAGCAGCCGCAATCCGTCGAGTATTTCTGATATGTACCACTCTTGGTGGAATCAAATGTGCCGAGAAACTTGAAAACGTCCCGTGAAATCATCTATAGAAGTGAGACAAATCTCCAATCTTTCTTCGTTGTTCCAGACTATCAAGGTTGCAAGTGATGTTCGCGTCTCCAATCAGGCAGATGATTCTTTTCTGGATGAAATTCTGCAGCTTTAGGATATGCTTAGGGGCGCAGCTCCTCACATGAGAATAATACTTCAAAAAAGGTCTGATCTAAGCTTTATAAAGCATCAACGTTGCTGAGATGTGTACAGTTTCCTAGTTCAGAGAAGTGCTTTTGAGCAAGCTTTTGAGAAACAGTCTTTGCAATTCCAGCGATTTGATTATACCAAAACATATTAACCTTCAAAAAACAAATAGAAGCTGAGAGCGAAATAGTCTGTCTTGAAGTTATTATAACCGGTTCGGAAACGTTTATGTTCTTGGAGAAAACTAATGCCTTGGTTTTTGTGGAACACCAGCGTTGATGGTGATGGTATTCGAGAAATATTCAGTGACGGCCACTTGCAGGAAACGTTCTTCCTGGAAGCTGCAGAGCCATACACAAAAATGATCCGACAAGCCAAAGCATCGGAGTTTGACCAGCATACTCTCATGTCATACACGGTCAAAGGCCTTAGAGCGCTACAGTTCTTGATTCTTCATGCGTTATTCCAAATATGGTTGTATATGATAGAAGGTCACCTGTTGATCTTCGTTTCCGAAAGCCATAATAATAATCGCTCAAGATGTCGAAGCCTTCAAGATGTTGAAGCACTGTCTTTTGTTTTTCTCAGGTATGTTCTCTGAGCATAGTTAAGTCCATCCAATCATTCGTGATTCAGCATAGCACCACTGATGAGATCTATGGCGGCTTGAAGCAGCGTTTCCTGGTGATGGATCACGGATGCTTCGTTTTTGGATTCTGGTTTGCCTTGCGGTAAATGCTGTTGTGACGGAGGACCAACACCAACTTAAGCACTGCGACCGTTACCAAATCGCTTTTGATAGTGTCTACCGCAGTAGTAGAAGGAACATCAGGCATAAAAACATGCAGACCATAGCTAGTTCACTTGGAAAATAGCATTCACATCAAAAAGAATGTTCGGAATTGATGGTAGAATGAATTTTGAGTTTCGCTCGTATACTGTTTTGGTTCCCAAGATCTTGTTTCTAAACGACTTTGGAAGTTTCTTTGTTTTCTTTCTCGAAGTATTTCGGTGCGCTTATTTTGAGCACTCTATATAATATAAATAGAATTGAGAAAGAAAGTCACTCACCTTGGAGCCTTACTACTCCTTCCGCTTTTCCCAAAGCGTTGGAAGATGTACAGATGTATCCTCCAAAATCCTTTTTGTCCAAATTGAGTATCGTTAAGTTCATAACTAACGAGAACTCGTTGATTATGGATTCTTCTATGCGGTATTTATCACTGGGTATGAGCTTTTTACCTGAAAATTAATATATGAGAAAAAATTTGATGGTAAATGGTAATTTTGGTTGATTGTACATTTGGAAGTGCAGAAATCAGTGATGTTAAAGATTATTGAACCGATATTGTTTCAGGAGGTGATTTCATGGCAGAAAGGTAGTTATTTCAAAAATTAATTGACTTATGAAAAGGAAATCATTGAAATCAATCGGGATGTTGACTATATTTGGAAAGGTCCTCAAAGTTTCACATGTATTGCGTTATGTTCCATTGTGCATTTCCATGTTAGTCCAGATAATATTCGTCCTTTTCTTTTAACAGAGTCATTATTTCTTGAGTTTTCGAAAATGACTTTCGGCATTTTGAATAAAATATGTTGGGTAACAATGTTTAATTTTTCCTGATATTTCAGTTAGTATAACTAAGGGGCTTGTCAACCAATATCCAACCCAACCTCAATTCAGTCATATACTGTTTGATACATTGGTTAAGGCTTTCGCAGCCGAGATTTTCAGTGTAACTATCTATATTCGAGTTTGAAGGACGTCGTCATAGTTTGGAACTGCATTCTAATGTTTCGCCAGTACGAGTGGCTGGCTTCTTCGAAGGTTTTTTCATCATGATAATGATGATGAGTCATCGGGGTCATCAAGACCCCGCAGGTCTTCCTGAAGGGGCTGATTTCCTGGCGGAAGATTTCCCATTTTGCTGTACCTTCAGGTACGCCGGGCAGCCATGATAGTTGACACTGGTTATAGATGCCTGCCGGCGCACTTCACGCAGATGTAGTTGCGTTGGCAGTGGGCGAAACGTTGGCATCGGTGGCACTGACCCACCGAAGTTTTCGGGTGTTGGGGCAATTTCTCCGAGTAATGAGTATTTATAGGTCATTCGAGTGCTTTCACCTCTTCCTTCTCTCTGCTTCATTGGTTTTTGGCAGAAGCTGACCGTTTGGCGGGAGTTGATCGTGTTCCGCTTGATTAGAGATTTCCATATGTTGTGTATCTCTATGCTTGTTTGGCTAAATGCGTTGTTGTACAACATATATGCGGCTTCTTTAAGTTTTCTCCTTAATCAGTGTTCCTCCTTGTGGATGATTTTAGCTTGAGCCCACTTGATGTTACGTTGATGAGTCCAAACATGCTCTGCTATTCCTGATTTGCTGGTTTCTCCTCGCTGAAGACCGTAACGAGAAGAGAGTACTAAGAAAATGAATATCTTGGAGAAAGTAGGAAGTAGAAATTTTCCTCCGGGAAACAATTACTTACTTGGCGAATGAAAAGACTAACATTGACTCACATACGACAGATATTCGTAGAAAATTCCCTTCAGAGAAAATTTTTGCAGATGCATTTTGCTCGACCACGCTGAAATTAATCGTCTGATCATCTACAAGACTGGTTATGGAGTATTACTTTTGGTTAGTACTGGAAAGATTCACCAATGCAGCAGCGTATCCAGAACTAGACTGATCTCATATAACTCGACCACATACGATGATACCATCGTCTGTGACAGGATCTGTTCTAACTACTGTGAAGTAGAAGGTCCCAAGAGGTAAATAATCATTTCCTGTATCAAAATAGTAGCGGAAATCAAAGTGAGTGTGTATCGAGGAGAAAGATAAACGCATTAGGAAAATCAATTTTTCGAACACAAGTGAAACATTTATTTTTTTACTAAGTACTGAATGTTGTGTTATCGAATCACCTTGCATGAATTGTTACAGAGTCAATTAACGACAATCCCTGTATGTGCCGAAAATGTAAAATGATGTGGGGGAGATAACATGATTCAGGTTTAACGTGATATATGAAAGTAACTGCAGGGTCCGTTTTCGGGACAGCACAGTCGGTAATTTGAAATGTTGATATCGGACTGCGGTAGAGACTACAATATATGGGGCGTATGCCGGTTAAGCTCGACTCTTGGGAAAAGTGCTTACCGTTGTCCCGCATCCAAAGGTTCATAGCTTTCGGAGATGCTTCGACGTAGCATTGCACGTGAACGTCACTTGTTATTGGTGCGGCTACCAGCTGATTCGACACTCTGATCAACGGGTGAACTGAAACAATCAGATAAGAAAACTGTCTGTTGAATATTTGTGAATTTGAGGAAATTGTGTTAACAAAAATTCATGCAGAACCAATGAATCAATTTTGTATAATGAAAGGATTTCATTTCCGTAGCTCATTCAGAGGGTTGAATTTATGAATGAATTCTTGTCGTACATTCACATGATAGGTGATGAGTCAATCATGAATATAAATAACCAGCACATATAGATATTATTATTCATAATTCGTCCCCTCACCCATATCAGCACAAAGTGGTAGCATTCAACAGTATGATCCACAGACTGATAAATGTTTCTTTGTCTGATGTGAATTCCAATAAAGAACTGAACATAATATAACAAATATCCGTTGCCAATGATTATGATCATTATTATCATTATCAAAAATGTTTTACCGCCAAGCTTTGAAGGAAGTTCACCCGATTCGAAAAGATGAGTATAAAATTTACAGAACCTTAACCTGCTCAGGCCAACCCCCTACGAATATTTCAAATTTTCTGCACAACAAAGGTGTAAATATTGCTTTCAAAACCAACAACAACTCAGGCATGCATATTAAGAATAAGAAAGATAAAAGGGTGAGGGGAAGGTATAAATTATCATGTGGGTCATGTCAGATGTTTTATATAGGTCAAACTGAAAGAACGTTCAAGGCCCGCACAAAGGAACACAGAAATATTTTCCAGAATGAATGAATAAACTACATATATGCCACTCATTCAATCACAGAGGGACATGAGTTCAACCATGAAATCAAGCCCCTCCTATTCCATAAGAAAGGTTTAACACTTAACCTGTTGGAGAGTATGGAAATGAACAAATTTTAAATGTCTCAATATCTTATGAACGATCAAATCGAACTGTATAATTGGCCATTTTCGAATCTGTTTATTACCAGGTAAGTAAAGTTAAGTTTGATTACGGTATTTTCGGAAATTTCATTCATTCATATAATTGATGAATTTATACTTGACCTTTCTAGGTAGATTCATTCATAAGAAAATAGTCAAACAAGTAGGTGATATGTTGGAGTATGAAATAGTTGCCATTCAGAAGTAACTTATTATTAACGCTTAAGAAAGCTATTGTATACCGAAACACGTGTCGCGGTTTTTGTAAAACCCTTTACAGTGAAAATCATACAATCATCTGTATTAATGTTTGGAACCTTTGGTGTAGTAATGAATATTACTGGAGTTTTTTCCCAACACCAAAACGTTATTTTTACCACCTTGACACGTGTTTCGATCACCGAGTGATCATCTTCAAAGAGGAAGATTCAACTGGAAACTAACGCGAAGCTAACGCTATTTATGCTGGATAGATATCCCATACAGGTAAACCATCCAGGTGGTCCAGGTGAAATTAATGTTTATATAGCTGAAAATTGTTTTATATACAGCTTCAACAGTTAAACATATATTGAAAAATAATAGATAAGGCAAAATTGTAAAATTAATTCAGGGTGGTATTCTGAAGCAGCTGGGTTTTATTCAAAAAAGAGCCATCCGTCTGACTGAAGACGCGAACATCACTTGCAACCCTGATGGTCTAGAACATCGAAGAAAGGTTGAAGGTTTGTCTTTCTTCTATAGATACTTTCACGGGAAGTGTTGAAGCTTGACGGAGATCACTTAAAAATTATTCATCTTTATTCGTCAAAAAAAAACGAAAATTTTTGAATAATGTTATAAAATTTTGTTTATGCATTGAAGTATAAAGAAGTGAATATCCTCAAGAAACTCGGTTCATAACGTATACAAACGAAACTTTTCAGTGTTGTCTGTTCAGTTAAATCAAAGATTCAAAATAACTCTTCATCATCTTTTTTGCCCAATAACCAACGTATAGATCAGAGTATGGCCAACCTTAGGGCAAGTGAACCGTTACTGTCGAACTTTATATTCCATTCAATTTTCAAATAAGGATTTTACGATATTTGAAACTGGTTAATCAATGAATATCATTTTGTTATTGCAACAGAAAACAACAAAGTATCGGCTTTAGGGAAACTCAGAAATTAAAACATCTAGAACAAAGTCTGGTCAGTCAAGTATAATATATGAAATTATTTGTTCATCATCTTTTTCTGAAACTAACGAAGCAAAATATGACTCACAATGAACTATAACGAAGTATCGCTTGCTCACAGCTGGGGGTACTCCATTACTGGCTATGCATAAATAGGATCCCATATCAGTACGTTGAACATTCATTAACGTCAACATTTCTCCATCGAAGGTTCGCAACACTGAAAAATAGAAAGGGAAAATTATTTTCGCATGGTTTTCAATCTTTATTTTTCGGTAGTCGTCAGTCAGTATTTTGACGTTGATTATATCGCATTATAAGTTTGCTATGACGTGATTATAAAGAATGGGACTCCTAATAGACGTTTATTGAATAAGCGTTTCCGTTTTTTGTTTCATTAATTCATGAGAAACTGGGAGTAATTCAAAACAAGCAATTTTCATAAAACTGAAAGTAATTTGTAACAAAACTTGATTAGAGTTAAATGAGTTCAAGCTATAAGTATGAGGTTTCAATTATAACAAATCAGTGACCCGACTCGGCTCTGCACGGATAACAGAACATATACGTTAGGAATGTATGTTTTTGTCATAGTGTAACAACAAATGCTACTGTTTTCACCTGAAAAGCGTGCTTTCGGTTTGAAATTTCAACGTTCTAGAGGGTTCTAGAAGTCCGTACCATTTGAGAGTATTCGAGAGCATTCCACATCACATAATTCACCACAACATTCTGGAATGAACATTTTGGAAATTCCTAGCTCATAAGAAAACATTTAAAAACCACAAGAAATTTTATCCAGTCTGCAGTCAATTTTATGGAAGTAATTCAAAATTGCGGCAAGCAGGATGGCCAATCAAGTTGAACAGGCCATCATTGATCATCGAAATGGAAGGTGGGAGGAGCTCTTGGAATCTCTTGGGCCTGAGGATGACGAGCTTTGGCGAGTCACCCGCAGACTCAGAGGAAAGAAGACTGCTCCCTCACCCATACACGGAGAGCGCGAAGTGTGCTATTCCCCCCCGACAAAGCGTTATCCTTTGCCGACACGATGGAACGTTAGTTTCAACCTGACGTTGACAGGGAAGATGACGACTTTAACATCCGTCCGGCTTCTGTGGAAGAGCTGAAGGGTTACATCATGGCCGCAATAGCCAAGAAAGCTCCGGGGGTCGATTCAATAACCAATAAGTTGTTGAAGAGGCTCCCAGACAACTGCGTCGAAAACCTACTGCATATTATAAATAGTTCGTTGGCCCTCAGACACTTCCCCAGAAAGTGAAAGCATGCGATCGTTATCATAATCCCAAAACAGGGTCAGAACCAGTTGTTCCCACAGAACTATCGCCCGATTAGTCTGCTTTTCGGCGGCTGAGCCAGGCTGAAAGAGTCGTTCTGCAAAGACTCAATAAAGAAATGGAGGACCGAAATGCCTGACGAACAGTTCGGCTTAAGGAGAGAACACTCCACTGAGTTACAGGCTCTGACATTGGTCGAAAACACCATCGCGGAACTGAATCGAAACAAAAAAGTCCATGTCGTTTTACTAGAAATTTTGAAGGCCTTCGACCGTATATGGCACGAAGGCCAACAGACAACAGAGATATCCTCGCTGGAGTGCCACAGGGGGCCGTGCTCTCCCCTACGCTGTCCTCACTTCACACCAGTGACCTTCCGAGGTCTGAGCGTGTGAAGATATCTCTGTACGCTGATGACACGGCTCTCCTCTCACCTTCCATGCCTCGGTCTTCTAATAGGCCGTAGGCTCACCTGGAACTCACACATCACAACCGTAAAGGCAAAGATCGAAGGTCGGATCAAATGTACCCTCTAATCAACAAACATTCTAAATTGAGCCTTAAGAACAAGATTACGATCTATAAAACGATGTTCAAGCCTGTCATCATGTACGCTTCAGGCGTCTGGGGACAAGCGGCTGCGTCTAATATCTCCATTCTGAAGAGATTGCAAAATAAGTTAATACGGATGGAAGTTAATGCTTCGTGGTTCGTACGGAATGAAGCCATCCGCAGAGATTTGCAGCTGCCTTCCATTAAGCAGTCCATTCAGTCGAGGAATCAGCAAGTCTTTGATTGCGCAGAAACCCACGAAAATCCGTTAGTTAGGGAAGCTATGGATTATGCTGTAGACGACCCCTCCCGATATAGAAGGCCCAGACATTCTGGCAAGTGGGGCTCTCATGTCCCCCGTTGAAAGATGAACAATAACACCCCGGCTAGGTAGGGGTCCACGTGCAGGGCGGTACTGATGTCTGAGGACATTTATGCCGTCATCCCATAAATCAGTCTTGACACGTTTGTCTTCCTGACGAACATCAGTCCAAAAAAGTAAGTAACAAGGTGTTTGGAAGGTAAGAAAAGACGAGATTTTTATCTGTTAACATATGTTCAGTAGTTGATGAATTGAGTCGATGTTAATAACCACATTGATTTCAAACAAATGGTGATGATCAACAACTGGAATTCACAATAGACTTTTATGCACTCAATTTCCAAACTGACATTGAAAAGTTGTATGGGTTGCTACGTTGTACGAATGAGGATGCAAATCCGTTGAAGTCAATAATCTCCGAGTGAAGTGGAAACCTATCGTTTACTCCCCATAATACGACAGTTTCAAGTGAAATGACGAAGGAAAAGAAAGAATTCCGTGCATAAATCACCACCCATTCAAATCTGCAATTTGAAATTCTACCTTTAATAGATAAAAGCTATGAAATATTCAACATAATCCGTTTCGATAGTTTTGACAAGATTTTCTGAAGTATATTCTGCTTCGTAATCTTCACAGATAAATCCCATTCATTTGAATTTCAAATGATCTATTATCTCTGAGACATTTGTGAAATAATTCGTACGTACATTCAGAATAACCTATCTCAAAAAATGGAAATCAGTCATATTTCAGAATTGATCAATTTTTTCGATGCTTTTTTTCACAACTGATGACGGAATGATTCTCAAAGTTGATTTTACTAACCAAAAATTGAATATACGAACGAGGGTGTGAACTTATCTATCCGTCGAGTGGAGATATAAATAAAACAGACAATTGAGAATAAGAATGAGAATCCAATGGAAATCCAATGGATGGACATACCTTTCGGTATTCTTGCAACAAACATTTTACTGTAATTTTTATTACCGAGTTTTCATCCCAACACCAAACCGTTATTTACGACACGTATTCGGTGATCCAAACACGTGTCGAGATGGTAGAAATAACGGTTAGGTGTTGGGATAAAAACTCCAATAATAATCAAGACTACACCAAAGGTTCCAAACAGTGAATCACAAAAACTGTAATGTTGTCAAATAA
Organism: Leptinotarsa decemlineata; assembly: GCF_000500325.1. Classification (NCBI taxonomy): domain Eukaryota; kingdom Metazoa; phylum Arthropoda; class Insecta; order Coleoptera; family Chrysomelidae; genus Leptinotarsa; species Leptinotarsa decemlineata. The sequence goes on from NW_019291599.1 coordinate 68,723, forward strand.
ATGTGTATTTCTATCTATCTCTCATTATTACTAATTTTTGAAACAAAAAGAATTGGAGTAGAATGAAACCCAAAGAAGAAGAGAAGAAGTATGATGAAGATTAAAAGAATAATAATTTACGGGCGATCTGAGATCGGGAAGTGGAAGGGGGTGAGTTTTTGAAGGTAAAAAACGCAATTTTCGGCAAAACTACAAGTCCAATGGAAAAAAGTTGGAAGGCAAACATGTAGATAATGAAATTATCTACAACTTTTGAACCCATACATTCTCCATATAACCTCAAAATATGAACGAAAAATTAAAATAGATGATTTTTTGGTTTTTTTATTTTTATTTATTTTTGTTCAATTGTTTTATTTTACTTGTATTTTATTTCACTATTATTTCATTTCAGGTTTATTTTTGCTCATCTTCTGCAAAAAAAATATTCACCAAATTTCGTGTGAACTTACTTTTTCTTGTCCCGAATACACTGTATATTTTTAGACTCGAAATATTCAATGTTTCCCTTTATTTTGATTCAATGTCGAGGAAGCACCCCAATTTTCGATCGAAAATTCTCACGACAGAATATCGGGTGTCCATAAATTCATAATCATCATTTTTTATGTCTTTGAACCTTCGCATATCTTATAGATGAAGATGAGCAGATTTTGCATATAAAAAGTGTCCACAATAAAGGAAAATTCTTTCCACGCATTTTAAATATAATTCCCAATTACTTGCACGTTCGTATGAATTCTTCAAATAATGAGACCATTTGCCAGTACTTCATTCAAAGTTTTGCGATAGGACCTCTTCTTTGCACTAAATTTAAATGCTATGATTTGCTAGAAGTTGTCGAAATATCCAATAGCCCCTTTTCTGGGAACGAAAACTCCATCCGACGAAAAATAATTCAGACAACGCAAGCTGTACTAGAAAATGCCCTCTGATAGCTCATGCATAGGTGTCCCCTCAAAAGAATTTTATCGGAAAAAATGCAACATGGAATATTACATGTTTTGGGTAATTGACGTGAAAATTTCAATGAATAGCTCAAAATTTCACATGATAATGAAACAAACATTTTTCGAATTCGAATGTTTTTTTTTGCATTTCTTGAAAAAATTTGCAATACTCATGTAGGTATATTTTTTACACCATGGAAAACACCATCACCAAACGAGAAGCACACACAATTTTTTGACGTGGGAATTTTCGATTGAAAATGAGGATGCTTTCTCGAAATTGAATTGAAATAGGGGAAAAAAGAATATTTCATATCCAGGAAATCAAAGTGTGTTTAGGACATGAAAAGATGAGTTTGCAGAATATAAAAATAAAAAACAAAAAATCGGTTATTTACATTTTTTGCATGAATTTCGAGGTAATATGCAAAACATGTGAATACAAAAGTTGTATTTTTCTAATAACTACAATTTTGTCACTATTTGTCATAAGACTGGTAGTTTGACTGCAAATCGTGATAAACCATTTTTTACCCCCAAAAACTCACCCCCTTTCATTTTCTGACCTCAGATCGCATGTAAATTATTTTTCCTTTCATTTTTGTCATATTTGTTTCCTATTCCAATGGGTTTCATCCTACTACTATTTTCATTCTCTTTTTACCTTTTTCGGGGGCTTCGGCACTGGTCTAGGTATATATATGCGAAGATACTGATTACAAACTATCTAATAATGTCCATAGGTAATAGGCAGGTGAATCTGATAAATTTAATATTATTTTAACAAGCTATATAGTATTGGTATTCAGGTCTAAGTGTTCCTAATATCTTATTTTAATAGATTTTGTCTGTCCATAATATTTTGCATCGCAGTCTTAACATTTAATTTCGTGAATTCCAGACTTTCCCGAATTCTCGACTTCATCTTTTGGATTTCCTAAAAGGCTCTGTAGTGTATAAGTTGTTTCAAAAACCACCTTCATACCTAGTTCCTTGAAAATCTTCCCAAAGTTCTTCGTGTATTGGTGGTATGGAACAGAGATATATTTATCTTGGTTTTTGTCCTTTTCAAAAGTCGAGATTTCGTTCATTCTTAACCTAAACTTCTTCGTCCTCATTATGTCATCTACAATACCCCTCGAGAAACCGATAGTGGCTGCTATTTCCTGTAATGTACTTTTTTTGTGAACCTCTCATGTATGAGAGGAAAAGTCAAAAGACGATGCACTAGAAAATTCAGTTTGGAAGTAATACACCTGTACGTGCAGGTATATTCCTGACAGTTCACATCACTGTGGACAGCACAAACGTGCTGGGCTGAATTTTCTAGTGCATCGTCTTTTGATTTTTCCTCTCACACATGAGAGTTTCACAAAGGAAATACAGGAAATAGCAGCCATTAACAGTTTCTCGAGGGGCATTGTAGATAACATAATAAGAAAGAAGAAGTTTAGGTTAAGAATGAACGAAATCTCGACTATTGAAAAGGACGAAAACTGATATAAATATATGTCAGTTCCATACCACCAATACACAAAAAACTTTGGAAAGATTTTCAAGGAACTAGGTATGAAAGTGGTTTATAAAACAAGTCATACATTACACAGCCTTTTAGGAAGTCCAAAAGACAAAGTCGAGAATTCGGAAAAGTCTGGAATTCACGAAATTAAATGTAAGGAGTTTGATGCAAAATATTATAGACAGACAAAAAGGTCTAATAAAATAAGATATAAGGAACACTTAACACATTTGAAATATGGAAGACCTGAAGAATCAGCAGTGACACATCATATATTTTGTGACAAAACCATTCCATAGACTTCAGTTTATTAAGATCAGTTAGACAAGTTAATAGCAACATGCATCTAGATTCCTATGACAGTGTAGAACTAAGTAAATATAATAATATTATGAATGACTATGGTGTACCAATATCTAATAGTATACTATATAGCTCGTCAAAATAGTATTTCATTTATTAGGTTTACCTGACTATTACCTCAGGACACATTATAAAATTACTTTAAGACTAGTAAATGAGGCAATATTGTGAAATTAATTTTATACAGCCTATTATACTTCAATTATTAGATTCAACTAACTATTGTATAGGGACACATTCTGAAATGAATTTAACAATAGTAGATAAGGCAATATTCTGCAGGTTTTTCCGGGTTTTCCTGCAGCTGAAAAAGCAAATGCGCCACTGGAATCAATGAAGTCGCCCCGGAGCGCCAATACATTTTTGTTGTTGTTTTATAATTTCATGATTTGTATTTTAGTAATATTCAATTATTGGATTTTCCTGACTATTACATAAGGAAACATTGTGAAATTAATTTCAGAGTAGTAGATGAGGCAATATTGTGAAAATAATTTAAGACATTCAAGACGCAGGTACCTAGAACAGGTATCTGTGGTACGAATAAGAATAGCTTTGTAAGTATGATTAGTTTGATTTTTCTCTTGAAGATGATCACTTGGTGATCGAAACACGTGTCGAGGTGTTAAAATTACGGTTTGGTGTTGGGAAAAAACTCCAGTAATATTCATTACTATACCAAAGGTTCCAAAGAGTGTATCACAATTATTCCAATCACCAAATATAACTGAATAATTTCAATTTGTTGGATTTGTTTTGTGATGACGAAATGGGGTTAGTTAGTGTAGGATAAATAAAGTAATAGAACGATTCTGGTAGTTTTGGTGTGATTCATCAGGCGGTTCATTTTGACAATTCATCAATGTTTCATATTAATTGGCTGGAATATGATTATGTTATCTGTAAGAAATCGAAGTTATGGTGCTAACCTGCGAGTTTTTTTCGAAAACGATACCTAATCTTTTTGAAATATATCATATCAAAATATTTTAATTCACATTGTTTTTATTTCACAGGTCAACAGAAAACTCCGCGATCATTATTATTACTTACTAGCTTGGCTACCCGACTTCGCTCATGTAGTTGATACGAGATTGAGGGGTAGTTTGAAATAGACGATGAACATGAAATTATGAGAGAACGAGGCTCTTGCTAACGGGTAGCCACATCCATACAAAAAGTAATATGAATGTTCGATAACATTCCACAGCTTTCGAGACTGTTCTTGAATATTCTCGAACATTTCAGACTATTTCGGAACATCTCATAACATTCCAGAATATTTCAGTGTGTTCTGGACTGTTGCGGAATGCCCTAAGTTACTTTCAAATGTTCTTGGCTGATTTCTATACGGCCAAACTTCCAGCCTTCTATCTTCGAAAGCACGTTCTTTCTGGATGGAAGACCACACCATCCACCTTCAATAATTGTTCTACAATGATCTGCGCTACTTCAAGATGTTCCCGAACGTTCCACTTTATTCCTGAATATTCCAGAATGCTTCGGGATGTTCTAGATTATGTTATTATGCTTTCTAATAGACACTTTAGAATATTCTAAACTGTTTTAAAAATGTCTGGAAGGTGAAAATTATAGCCGTCACATCTTTAAGAACACGCCTACCAAGTGAAAACAGTAACCTCCTTCACGGAGGTGTTTAGAGAGCTACCATAGTTACATTAGTCTTCCGATCGTTCCAGGATGATCTGGGGTATTCAGGGGTTTTCCCGAATGTTCTAGACTATATCCGAACATTCCATCACATTCCAGAATGCTCCAAAATGTTGAGGAATGTTGTGAAATGCCTTCGAATACTTTCGAATGTTCGGGAGTATTTTAGATTTTTCTATAAGGTTAAACTTGCAATCGTCATGTCTTCTACAGCACGTTCGAAGGTTACACAGGTTAAAACGGAAACCTTGATGAACAAGCTGATGTGACACTGAGACAAAAAAAGTAGACATAGTAATATATGTTCTGATATCCGTGCGAATCCGGGTCGTGACGCTAATGATATATAAAATGCGCAAAATATGAATTGAGTTGGTTCATTTTGAACACACCTGGAAGGACTATTTTCTAGTGAAATAGGTGTTCTATTGAAGTGTTATTCAAATATGTAATCAAAAAAATCATTAACCGGGTAAATATCAAGACAGTCACCTTTCATTTCGAAACAAAGGTAATTATCAGAAATATATTGAAAATTTTATACAAACGACCAAAAAATTCTCGCACAGAAACAAATGAAAAAACCAAATTAAAAGTTGAGTAAACGTGTCGTGTGAGAGTCGGCTAGGGTCATTCAGACGCGGAGCCGGAACCCCCAAAGCCATTGGGGGAGAAGGCAGAAAGAACAGAGAGCAGTGGTGCCGTCTAGTGGATAATTATTCAAATTCCTGATTATTTCGCGATTAATTATTTGCTAAGAATAATTAATGGATATTTTTTATTTCTAGTCTGATAATCATCTGATAGTATTTTGAAATATTGTAACAAAGAAAAATTTGGTTTGTAGACTCATTAACGGCCTCCTACCAACTAGGAGGCCGCAACGCATTTCGGACAACCACCGCGATGGAAGCCCATTATAGTTATAAGCGAAACGTTCGAACCCAATCTTTCCATTTCACTTCAGTTACCTGAAAAAATAATCACAATTTCCAAATGAATACAATGGAAATGGACAATTTGAACATCATCTATATATGAATATTACCGGAGTTCACTCCCAATACCAAACCGTTATTTTCAACACCTTGACACGTGTTTCAATCACCAAGAGATCATCTTTAAGAGGAACATTGAACGGAAGATTAAAAGTTTAATCTTCCTTTCGAAAATGATCACTTGATGATTGAAATACGTGTCGAGATGTTAAACATAACGGTTTGGTGTTGGGATAGAACTTCGGTAATATTCATCACCACACCGAAACTTTCAAACAGTGCATCACAACATCATCTACATATGATACGCGACATTAATGAAATTAGAAATATATTCGCATTGAAGACAGCTGACATGTCCACGTCAACCGCTTATATTAGGACCTCCAATAGGAACTCGAACCGAAAACGACATTAGTGGATATAATAGAGATTATTTTCTTCAAAGCGAAGAAATGATAAACAAGTTGACGACTAGTGCACAAAACAGAGTTTTACAGTAATTAAACTGATACCCATGAAATTAACATCCAAGTGTCAATATTCTTGATTCATACCTAATTATCAAGGCGTAGTTATGCAGCATTCTCACAATTTCAATCACTAACATTGTGCTAATCAAATTGAACCAATGGAATCAAATATTCACATATTAATGTACCTGAATATTTGAACTTTGCATAAACACTTCAACAGAAATTTACAGGTTCAATTTGATTGATGACAGGATTAGACCCTAACTCTATTGAGACAACTCAAATTGATCTGTGAGTAAAATGAAAGGTATCTATACAATGAACAGATACAAGATACCGAAATGGAAAATGATTCACATAACTTCACCGAAATAAGACCACAACCCTTCAATTTGAATTCCACTTCGAATACCAACAACTTATATATGTATATTGAAAACTGTCAATATCCTCATCGAAATTTGTCAGTGTAATAATTTATTTTGAATTCGTAAAGTAATAGCATCTAGCCGGTACAAGTACGAGTAAGTCGGGTGACTCGGATGCCAGCTCTGCGGTCTCATGTCAAGGCATAAGTTTAATCATTCACGTACTCTGTTCATGTATTCGAATATTGTGTCTTCGATAACTATCAGTTCCATAAAACTGTTGATTTTGAAATTTCTCGTTTATTCAGGTAATCAAATTCATTTAATTTGAAAACTGATATTTTGTTCTGATATCTATGTGTTCAACTGTGAATATTTCAGGAAAAAAAGCTTCGAGAATATCACTGGACCTCAAAACTTTCTCAGATAAAGGTTCATATTTTCGAACTCAATACCAATCAAGCAATGAGCACGGTAAAACTACGGGTCCGTAGGACTATTTCACATGGTATTGCTTAATAACAATGAATTCTTAAGGTCTTGTGGCATTTCTTTCGATTACACGCCTCTGTCGAACAACTATAAAACTAACAGCTATGAAATTAATATGTACGTGTCATTATTATTAGATA